>OZ007573.1:33389103-33606181 GCA_963931925.1 Onchidella celtica | reverse complement strand
AATTCCAGCTCAAAATGTCGGGCTACTTTCTTCTGTTCAACTCAGTTGTGGCTCAGAATCAATGAAAGTATTAAAAATATAGGAAACTTCAAGACCTTTTAAAATATGTGTGTGCGCCTAAAGAAAGGTACCAGTTGTCGGTACAGCTATTTTTGAGCTAGGGGGTGAAAAGGTAGAAAAAGTCGTGACTAGTCGAAAATGCACTTCTAGCAGAAAACACAAGTTTAATAATTAAGCATTTCTAAATAGGATATGAAAAGGACTTTGGAATATTTTATGTTTAAATATTATTTTATTAATTATTTGTACAACATGTGGCTCTTCAAGAAGTAATATTGAAGTGATTGTTGCTAGGGGACCGTGGACTAATTACAAAGATGTTATAGAGATAATACTGAGCAGTGTTCACTGCTCATCTATAGTTTACCGTGTAACATGCCACGGTACCCTAAAAACGGCCAAGTCGGAAGTGTTTTGGATCTTGTTAGGAGAGCGCAGTATTTTACATAGAAAGCTAGAGCTGAGCAGTGAACACAACTCAGTAGTTTCCCTATTTGCCTTTATAATAAAACTACGCTCCCCCAACAATATCCAAAAAGTCTGTCATGGGAGTGAGCTGTTAAAGCTGTTTTTCTCAAAAGTTTGTTTTTGCCCCCTGTCTTACAAAATGTGCCATATCTTCAAAACTACTTAAGATATTGTTAAAATTTTAAAAGCAGCGTGTTCAGCATTGAATTTTCTAGGAGAATATGCCCTTATCTCAAAATCCAAAATTTGCGACAACTGGTACCTTTCTCCAGGCACACACACATATCGATGGTGTCAGGCGCAAACCGGCCAAGTCCAAAAATTTCATATTACTTTATATAGTACCAATTTATGAAGCCTGGAATCCTGCATCATATGTAAAAGTAGCTGTTGCCATTATCCAGTAGAAATACTCAAAATATGCATGTGATCAAACCAGCTAGGTCCATTTCCCATCAGTTTTAGCGGCAGTTTTTTGTTTCTCCTGTAAAATTTGCTTATTTCGACTTGGCCGGTTTGCTCCTGACACCATCGATATGCTCGTGTACGCCTTCAGTGCCTAATGTGATATTTTGTTAAATTTAAGGTTTAGTGGTTAAAAAGCCTTTCATAATTATATTGGAGGCCTTACTTCCTTTACAGTATGATGCGCCGGGCTTCTAGTGTTACTCTGACTAACAATTTTTGTGTTTTTCCTTGTTGCTCCAGTGATATAGTCTGAGTAACACCATTGTGTAGGGAGAGAAAGACTAGCTTTAATATGGACATAGTCTATGTGATTGGCTTATAGCATCAGTTGGTTTTTGCAGCTCTTTGAATCTCTACATCTTTTCTCTTTTTTTTCTTCCAATCAGGCACTGTTGCAAGTAGCAAGGAAACTGTTTACCAGATTAGGTGAGTACTGAAAGTATTGTGTGCACATGACTGTTTTAGCCTAGTCCATCCATGCACATACATCTGGTCCATCTTGATGTCAAAGATTGGACAGTTGCTCACTGGATATTTGCTGTCCCAACAAATCAATTTTGTAGACATCTTTAAAAATGCAGCATCAAAAGGACTAGATTCCAAAAATGGGAATTAGTGCGTTTGATAGAGTTTATTGTCTATATTTGTCAATGGGTTTGAACCTCATATTTGTGAGAAGCTGACACTAAATTGGCCCTGATAGAAAATGAAAGTATAAATTCACTGAAGTATTTAGTTGTCACTATCATATACCCATATTTACTCTACATTTTGCATAGAAAATACATTAAAATTTATTTCACGGCAAGAGTTGGCTTTAACATCGTGATATTTGTTTGCTGACAGTCATTATGCTTATTTCTTTTCATTTTCTTTTCTTTTTTTTTCCTGTTTGATTGTTTTTTGTGGAGAGTAAATATCCGGTGACTTTTGGAAGTGAACCGAAGATATTCTAAAAGGACCAAGGTTGTGGCAGCATGTGTCTTGTTTTCATCCTGTCTTCACCTAATCTGCATCTTTATTGTCATCATCTGTGTAACACACATCATCTGTAGGTGCAGGTGAAGCAGCTTCTCACTTGCAGGGAAACACTGAGGTCAGACATGCGTCCACATCTCAGCCACAGGTCAAGGTCAGTGAAAGCTGTGCCTGGCCAATCACAGGTCAGAGGCCACATCTGGATAGAGATAGACAACTGCATGCCCCACCAGGGGAGCTTAAATTTTCAAGCTCGCACTCAGGTCCGAAATATGCTGGAATGGCCAGTTCTCATTTTAATGACCCACGGTCAGGACCACATTGTGCCGGTCCATCTCATTGCCAGTGTTCATTACTAGCCAGTGCAATTCAGATGTCCAGCTGTGTCAACCCCACCGATACCAACAGCACATTTGTGGTCATGCCTCTGTCAGCTCTTCACTGCAGCCAGCATCATCAACACCACAGCCATAATGAAACCACAATTACACCAGAGAGCTGTCCTCATCCAAAGTTACCAGAAATCACAGTTGTTCCATACAGGCTGACTCAAGAGGAGTCAGATGACAGTGAGGAGTACTCCACACCTAGAAGTTCTCCACCCAAAGATCCTCAGCAGCCAAGAAGGAAAATGAGTGTCAGCTGTCAGCATAACAAGAGAAAATTGCTTGCCAGTAAGTCTATTGTCAGAGAGGTAAAGATTCAGGACTCAAAACATCGTCATCAACAAGAAAAATTTGAAGATGTGAAGTCCAGCATGAGACAAGTGTCAACCCCTGTCAGTGGAGACAGTGGACATTTGTCACAGTGCCAGTTTGGAGATACTTCAAGTATTCCTATGGGAAGTCCAGCCGGAATAGGGACTGTGACACAAACTGGTACCCCAGATACGAGCAGGGGTGTCACTCAAATTGTAGATTCTCATTATGCCGCACAAGGAGATCTTGGCCACATTAGAGATATATCAATAGGCCAAACTCCACAACCAGAGCAGAGTTCACAAACCAACAGAAAACTGGAATTTATGAAGCTCATCTTTGAGAATCTGGATGAATTTGCCTTTTTATTTGATAATAATGCCGAGCCATGTACGCAGGCTGTGGCCAATTCAGCTGCAGCAGACATCAGTAGGATGACAACGGAAGCCTTGCTCAGTGCAATTGGAGTGCAGACAGAAGTGAATAATAATCCATTTAACGATGATGCCTGTAGTCATCACCAGCCATCCATGACCCACGGATCAAGCCACTTTCAACAGTTGAGTGGGAGTAAATGCACTGAATATCAGCGGGGAGAAGAACTAGACAGCTCCTACAGTAGTTTGCTTCAGCACAGACCTTCCAGTGACCCTGGATATGGCCAGGAGCAAGACCCTAGTGATACAAGACATAAGCTGATGCTCACACCAATACTTGAAGGTCCTGACAGAAAGCAACCAGATCAACAAGGTCGTTTTCAAAACCAGTATGGATTTCCTTTCAGAACACATGAGAAATCAGTCAAACTTACTGGTGTCAAGAAACCTGTCAGAAATGAAACAACTGTAGTGAAATCAACTGCTTGTAATACATCAGATCTGGAACTGCAGTCTCTACCAAGGCAGAAATGTTCATTCAGTGGAAATTTCCCTGAGCTGTGGCAATCTAGTGCACTGCCTGACCACACCAAAACTAATGTTCAGACACAAGCTGTTGTAGAAGCTGCAGTGGCTCCTATGTCTACTTCAGAGAAACCCACCCACACAGTTGCATCTGACACATCAGATTTGCTTTGTTCCATAGTACAAAATGTTGACATGGTCACTGTTGATCACAGCTATGCCTCGGCCAAAGGTAAAACAGACCTTTATGACATCCATAACCCAGAAAGGCAAGTGACCACTGGAGTAGATGACGGTAGCCCAACTCAGTTCTATGATGTACAGAATTTTGTTTGGGCCCAGGTGATAACTGAAGAAGGTCCCACATCACCATGTGTTGCATCTGACATTGAAATGGTATCAGATAAGGATTCTTTCTACTCTCTCTCTGACCCTTATGGTGATGATGATGATGATGATGATGATGGTGATGATGATGGCATCTGGTTTGATGATAAGACTGTGTCTAATCAGAGTGCTGAATCAGACAGACTTGGACTGAAAGGTGAACACAAAGAAAAGGAGATTAAGACAGACCAAACCAGTGTGTCTAAACCAGAGACATGGGCAGAGGTTATTACAGATGAGGATTTTATAACAGATGTTGAGCCAAAGGTCATAAGTCACACCGAAACTTTGATCGGCAACATGGATGATCCTCAAGGACAGGTCAGTCATGAAGGGACCAGTACTTGTACATCAACACTGGTTCCTGAACCAAATGTACAAAATCATCCAGTCTGGGCTGTGGCAGATGGAAGACAAGATGATGATCCAGAAGCCTCACATGCCAGAAGCCTGTCAGCTGAAATTGCAGCATTCAGTATCAATGAAGCCTCTTGTAGCCTTGGTGCATCTTGGTTCAGTATCACTGAAACAGAGAAGGGTGATGCCGAAGAGAAAATGGGTGGCGGAAGAGAAGAAACAGATTATTGCATTACAAGACAGGTGGCTGCTGAGTTGTCACTTGATGAATTTGTGAAATCTGACAAAAACCGTAATATTGAATATGTTAGTGATGATGAGGATGATGGCACTAACCAAAGAAACATTTATGAAAATGCCAGTGTTGAAGATAGAAATGAAGAAAGAAAACAAGATAGTGATCATAGATTTGATCAACCTGAAGAATTGACAGAACAAACAGATATGCTCAAAGTTGAAACAGACCTTGGGGAGCTGATAGAAAATGTACATGAACTTAACACAGCTGTTAAAGAACTGATTCAAAAAGCAGATGTGCCAAAGGTTGGTGCAGAAACTGAGAAAGTCGTACAAGAAGCACTTGTAACCTACTATGAATGTTCAGAGGCCTCTGCTGCCCCACTTCAGGGCACCCCTTGTGTGTTGGAACTGTTTCATTCTCCAACCCGAGGTCTGAAGCTTCAACCTCATTGGAAGCAAAGTGGAGAGAATGTTGGTGCAGGAGACACAGCCAGCTACAGCTTGTTCCCAACAGATAGCCAGGGGGAAGATGAATTCACCACAGCAGTTGAGGTAGTTGTTCAGGAAGTGGACGCTTCAGCACAACCTTTCGAAGATGGAAGTATGGTAAACACAGCCCGCTGCAATCTGTTTCCAGTGGCCAACGAAAGTGAAGATGCCTACGTCACCATCACTGATACGGCCAGTCAAATCTTGGAGACCTCAGTGCCTGCAGAGGAAGTGTACCATTTGACAGGATCTGCAGACAAACCAGAATGTCAGGGTCACGACGTGGTTAAATTGGCATCCTTCTCAGAGCAAGACAAAGAATATTCACAGAAAGCAGTAGATATTCAACCATTGCAAGAGACTCAAGTGGAAGATTTTGGTTTCTCTAAGGAGAATAAGCATGAAGGTGAGCATTCTCAAAAGATGGTGGAAAATCAAGCAGAACAAGATATTCTTAGCATCGATGATAATTCTGTGATGGAATGCACAGTATATTCTCAGGATAGTCACAGCAGTGTTGGATATACTATACATGATAACTGGGCTGTTCCAGAAATTGTGGATACTTGTGAATGCATAGACTTTTCAACAAAGAATCTGCTTCAGGATGAAGAAAGTTTACAGGATGCACAGGGTCAAGTAAGAGTTCATGCACCACAGTGGAAGTTTATGGAAGATACTGACAGAATCAGTGAGGGATTAGAAAAATGGGAACAACAACTTGGCCATTCATGGAGCAGTGATGAGGGAAGGAAAAATCAACTTTCATTCTTCCACTTAACTGATAATGAGGACAATTCTGAGCATAGTTTATATTTTACTGTTGGAGATGGTAGTGAGCAGTGTGAACTTTCAGAACTTATGGAATCAGAGACTGAACTACAGCATGAGCCTCATAGTGAAAGTGAAAAGTGCAGTCCAGATGCAGAAAATAACATAATTGACGGTAACATTGGAAGCAAATCAGCTGACTTGACTAATGAAAAGATGGATGTTTCAGATATTGAACTGGGATATGTCTTTGGTATGTCTTTACTGGATACAAATTATGTTCAAACACAGGAACGACACCAAAAAGTACAGAATAGGTTACAGTTTTTATCAGAAAATAAACCGCAGCCTCCATCCAGCATCACAGACAGCAGTGGTGCTCAATCAGCGTTTGGATTGACGGCCGGTCAAGGAAACGTCTGTGAACAACTCATTCCATCCAGTAAAATGCCAGAACATGAGTTGGACATGCAGCAGGGAGTCACTTACGAAGAATTGCAGTATAAATCTGAAGGTGACAAAGCAATTGTCACTGACGTGGCAGTGAAGACAGAACTGCATGTGTTTGATCCAGATGGTTACTTGTTGAGGTTGTCAAAGTCACCAGTAGCAACCACAGAACATGCTGATGATGTTTCTTTGAGTCTTTCTGACACATTTAGAACTGCCAGTGAGGGTAACATCGAACAATCAGAGGTCAATACACTGACATTTGAAGAAGCGGTAACAACAATGTTTGAGAAGCATGAATATTTCCCGAATGTTCAGATTAATGAATCGACTGAAGCTTTGACGCAGCACCAAGACGAATATATGGACGATTATAGGAAGAGAGAAGAAGGTTCAGATGCTGCTAATAAAATGAAGGAAACAAGATTCACTCTTGCGCGTGATCTGGTGGATGACGGTGGCGCATCACACCAGCTAGTAACTACCTTTGCGGGAGGACCTGTTGCAGATGATGACTCTTCCAGCAATGATGATCTCACATTCATCACTGCATTGCCAGAGGCTGAACCAGCTTTCTCCACTGAAGTCCAGCAGATCATGGGAACCGGTAAATCTGAAGAACATCCACACAGGATAGAGGCAACTGATAATGTCATTGATAATATTTTGAAGGCAGACTTTCCTGCATATGTTGTAGGTGCTGGGGATGAATGTGTGTCCCAGCTACAGGAATTCTCATCAGTCAAAGACACCGAGCACAAGAAAGGTGCGTCATCATATGAAGATCATAGCCATTCTGAACAGGACTTAACTGCGATCTTTGGTGAGTCTTTGAGCACAGAGTATGAAGATTTGAATGAACAGCTCCATAGACAAGAAGATTTAGCCCATGCAATAGCAGAAATAGCTGACATTGAAAGGTACTTGCAGTGTGAAGAAACTGAAAAGGCGATGCATACCATTGCTGACTCAAGTCTGGTGAGGTTTGTCACAGCTCTTGAAGAAGAAGATGTAAATCTGATTACAGTAGAAGTAAACGATGAATTGAAGGAGAAGTCTCTGTGTGAAACTGTGCAGAATGCGGAAGAAAATGATGAAGAAAGTAAGAGATCAAGTGAAGAGAATGATACAGCCGTAGTAAAAGATTCTGGCAAAACTTCTGACCTTAATTATGGATTAAATGCTGAGGGGCTTAATGAACAAACACTGAAAGTTGAAATAGAATTTGAGGAGCTAATAGAAAAAACAGCTGCACGGGATGTTGCCGCAGTAGTTGAAGAACTGATTGAAAAGATAGATGCACAGAAAGCTGACACAGAAACTGATGAAAAGATAGAGGCACAGAAAGTTGACACAGAAACTGATGAAAAGATAGAGGCACAGAAAGTTGACACAGAAACTGATGAAAAGATAGATGCACAGAAAGTTGACACAGAAACTGATGAAAAGATAGATGCACAGAAAGTTGACACAGAAACTGATGAAAAGATAGATGCACAGAAAGTTGACACAGAAACTGATGAAAAGATAGATGCACAGAAAGTTGACACAGAAACTGATGAAAAGATAGATGCACAGAAAGTTGACACAGAAACTGATGAAAAGGGGGACGATAAGGGTGTTCGGGACGTTCATGTGTTGCTGCAAGAGCAGATTAATTCACAGGAACTTTCTGTAGAGGCAAGAATGCATTATGTGAAGGACAATTTTGTCACTGTATTCCCTACTGATAATCAGGACAACTTTGTTGCTGACCCTGGGAATTCTGAATATCAAGGCATTAATGAATTAGGATCTGCATTGCTCAGTGTGGAAAACACATACATTACAACAGTGTCTGCCACGCAGGTGCCCAGTACCGCTGGAGATGGAGAAGAAACTGAAGAGATCGGAAAACATAGCAGAATGATTGTCACATCTATGCCAATTGTGGGAGCCATGATAGAGGATTACGAAGAGTCTACAGTAACCTCAGACAGTATTGGCGAGGAATATCTAACACTGGAAAGACAAGATGTTGCTCGGGCATATGTGGCATCTGGACAGTATTACATTGAGCAATGTCCAGATGTTACCCAAACACATCCAGCGGATGATGTCTTTCACAAGAGAGAAAGTGACTTTGATATCGGTTGGTTGTTTGAGCTCGAGGATGTTGACAGTCCTGTTATACATACCTGCAGCACTGAAACAGTGTCACAAGAAGTGCCTCGGGGAAATGTGAAGATTTCAGAAAGGTCTGGCGTGGATGAGGAAGGAGGAGGCGAAGATTCGAGAAAAAGATGTATTTTGAGCATTGAAGAAATCAAACAAAGAACGGGCCCAAGTGAGGTCAAGGCTGCTATTCGAGGTGGAGCAGATCGGGAATTCCAGTCGTGGTTGTTAAATGTTGAACATGCAAGTCCTTTGACACAGATCCACTGTTTGAGTGCAGGACTTGTTGCGGACGATGGGAAATTTGTACAAATTTCTGATGAAACGGAAGAGGTCCTGGGTGTATCCGAGGAATGGATATCTGTAGAGGCAGATTCAAATTTGACAGAGGATCAGACAGTTTCACAGTTGACAGGGGTTGCTGGAGTCTTGTGTGGGGGCATTTGGTCAAAGAAGAGACACATGGAAACAGGTATGGTGTTTCATGAGGAGCAGATAACACCTCAGTACGTCGTACCGAAAGATTTTGCAAATGAAGACACACGTCCAGAGTCTGAGCATGTGGAAATGGTTTCAGTCGTCGCTCCTGATCCACTATTTTCTTCGACCAGGAAGGTGGAGGTTGATGGTGATGAAAGAACAGCTTCAAGGGGAATGTTGGAGGAAAGGGAATCAGGCTTGAACGCCGATCTGGTGAAGCATGTTTTTAGCCATGTTTCAGATGATGATGATAATGATGGAGAATGTAGTAACGTTATATGTAGGGGCGCTGAGAGAGACGAAGGAATTATCCGAGATATGAGTAAAGAAAGCTTAGGAGAGGGTGAAAATGGAGGAAACGAACTATTGAAGCCTGAAGTTAGTGATGTTGAAGTGATGAATCAAGAAGACGCTGCAAAGACAAGGGAGAATGATGAAGAAGCGGAGGAAGTGTGGTACATAGAATGCCACAAATACGCATCAGAACACCAGTATCACATAGGAAAAGACTTTGCAGATGATGTCATCGAATCATCGAGTGATGAAAAAGGAGATCTGGATGAAGAGGAGAATGAAAGAGAAGGGTACGATAAACATGCAGTAAATGTCAGCTTTGCTGAAGAGAGAGATGGTGTTAGAATTGAAGATGGTGGTTCTTTAAGTGAAGAAAGAGATGGTACCGATGATGCAGAAGAGGAAAATGGCGAAGAAATAAAAGAAAAAGAGGGAGTAGATAAATACTTAGTGGATGATGGCAGTAGGAATAAAACATCTTCAAGAATGATCGCTGATCATCAGGCTGAGTGGAACGATGTGTATGTCGATGGTATTTGGGTGGAACGAGAGAACGAAAATGCGAAAGAAAAGGAACAGGAATACATATTTTCATTTGCAGTACACGAGAGTGCAGCGAAGACAGACAAAGAGAAAGATTTTCATACGATGGACCAAAACGAAGGAGAAGAAGGCGTGGCAGAACATGTTCCTGCTGTTACAAGACATGTGGGAGTTTATCACAGAGATGCCGACAAAACAAGTAAAGATACCGACGAAATAGAAAAGGATGCCGATGACACATTTCTCACTTCTTTGGATGATACACTGTGTCAGGAGAAACAAGATAATGCATACGAAGTATCCAGTGAAAATTTTAATGATACACCAAAGTCAGCCAGCTCTGCAAATATCAATGAACTCGAGACAATCACCGTTGTTTCGGCACAGGTTGAAAGGGGTCTTGGTGTACCTAATACCAAAGTAGACAGTTGCACAGATGATACAGAAACTGATCTGAGAGAAGAACGGATACATGGAGACAAGCATGACAATTTGGGCAAAGGAGGGGGTGATGTCTGTGTGTCAGCTCTTGACACGGAGGTCCTGGTGTGTCGCCATCTGGAAGAAATTCAGGGCAAGGTATTTGATATGTCTTCACCTGATCAGACATTCTTGAGTTCTGTGACAGATCAAGAACAGTTAGTTCCAGCACAAGTTAACAGATCACAGAACAATGGCAGGGGGTCGCACTCTGGCAGCAGCGTGTCTAGTGACACGGAGTCGCTGCCCAGCTGGGATTTCACCGGAGCTCATGGTAGTGATATAATGTCATTTCAGTCATTTCAAGAGCAATCTGTTCAATGTGCGGATGTTATGCTGAAGTCAAAGTCTTTACAGCGGCAGTTGCCATCAAGCGCTGACAGCGATAGGGAAGGATTGATTTCATCCCTGGATAGTTCGATCTGTGGATATCATTCAATGGAAACTACTGTAGAGACAGCTGATGAATCTCTATGTGTAGAGCCCATTGCAGAGACAGTGAATTCCGCACGGCATTCTGACGAACAACAGCAGCAAGTCTCAGCAAACACTGGTCTTGAGACAGAAACAACTTGGTCACACCCGCACAGGACAGAGCCAACCGATAGTGTTATTGATAATACTTTGAAGAAAGACTTGCCTGCATATGTTGTAGGTGTTGGAGATGAATGTGTGTCCCAGCCTCAGGCAACCTCCCCAGTCGAAGACACGGAGCGCAAGAAAGGCGCGTCATCGTATGCAGATCATGACCATTCTGTACATGATTTAGCTGCTGTCTTTGACGAGTCTTTGAGCACAGAATATGAAGATTTGAATGAACAGCTCCATAGACAAGAAGATTTAGCCCATGCGCTAGTAGAGTCTACCTCTAATGAGTATGTGGGTGAGGAAGATGAGAGAATAAGCAGAGAAACCTGGAAAGGGTTTAAAGTTAAACCACCGCTGAAGTCTCCCAGAAAAAAGTCAGGGCGATGCTTGGCTTCTAGGAGAAAGCTTGTCACGCCTTACAACCGGAGACAAAAGTGTAGAGCAAGGAGAAAATTGGGACGGACGTGGAATGAGAGTAGCTTGGCTGATGTATCAGAGACAGAAGATGACTCCGTAGAGGACACAGCAGCGGTATCAGGCTGTGTGTCCACCATGCAACACCTAGGTGAAACCAGCGTTACGCATTCCCATCCACAAGACACACATTATTTCATACCAGTCAGAACATCTCGAGATGAGAATGTAACCCAGGAAGTGCCGAGCAGCCATCGGGATAGCCAGGAGTTCATTGTTGCGTATTCAGATGAAGCAGTACATTCAACACCAAATGTGTGTGAGGCACTAAGGGAACTTTTCCCTCTGATACCTGATAGCATAATGAACGAAGAGAGTGGAACTGATGTTCTCCTGGATGCACATGACAGTTTGCTGGCAGATATTTCATCCAGTGAAACTGATTTTGAGATGGAAATATGTCAGAAGGAAGACTTCGGTGAGTTCAGCAAGAGAAGTGCGGTGCGTAAGATCAGTGCATTGAAGTTGAATGAAACTGTGGAGTTTCGAAGTATCGAAACTGCTGGAAACTCTGACTGGACATCTGCACCTGAAAGTACATTTCCTACGGAAGAAGAGAATGTGATACCGGATGATACTTGTGGTTTGACAGTGTCAGTTGTTGATCATGAACCAACAGTTTCTGCTTCACATAATGTAGACAGTGAGAATGTCTCAGTAGACATTGAGTCTGTCTTAGTGACACAAACATTAGACAGTGAAGCTGTCTCAGTGATACAAACATTAGACAGTGAAACTGTCTCAGTAGCACAAACATTAGACAGTGAAACTGCCTCAGTGACACGAACCTTAGACTGTGAGACTGTCTTAGTGACACAAACATTAGACTGTCCAACTGTAACTGTCAAGGAAGATATTACAGAAATACCACGTCCATTCCATCATATTGAAGTGGCGCCAATAAATGGCATAGGAAAGGACGAAATAGAGTTGAGTGGAAACAGTAGAACCAGAAAAGATGCAGAGCCTGAAACTGTAAAGGATGAAGAAACTGGAAGAAAAGAAGGGATAGGCTTGTGGTGTTTAGAAAACCAGACACTGGATGGTCAAGTCGGACAGTCAGTCCAGCCCTTTTATGTTCATGTATCGCCACATGCAGAGGCTCGCTATGAATCTCATACCAGATGCAGTCCAAATGAAAACACAGACGATAGTTTTGTGGACAGTGCGAATGTTAAGGAAAAGCTGGAACCTCAGCGTATTTGTGCTGAGAAGGAGCATTCAGTTCAGTTTGGGGACCTGCATGTAGATAGAGACATTGAGAAGGCACTTTTGTGGCCCACAGTCACTACTGAAGGACAGGTGACAGTGAATGATGGTGAAGGAAGTGAGAAAGTTACCGAGGTAACGGTGGAATGCCAGAACAGACCACTTTATGATGATGGTCAGAAAGAAAGTGGATATCAGGTAACACATAAAGATGTGGAAACAGGTGAAGTTGCTCGGATGGAAGTTGAAACATATGACAAACAAGATGGTGATGAAACATTTATGACAGCTGTTGAGCTGAGCCACCTTGACACACAAGAAAGTGAAAGTACCTCGTCATGTACACCTTCCCAGAATAAACCTGCAAATCTGTCGTACTTGTGTGCTGAATTGTTGGGTAAAGATATGAGAAGCATTGCAGACCTTGCCAAGAACACTGTAGAGGAGACTGGTACACAAGGCACTGAATGGCAACAAGATAATGGAAATGAAGTGCAGAAACTACAGAGCTCAGAAATGAAAGAAACGCTGCCAGAAACAGTAACGGCTGTAGACAGGGAGATTGGTGTAGTCTTGGACAACACCTTGGCCGACATGACCAGTGAAGCTGAGATTTCCAAGGGCAGTACAGAGTCGGCTCCATCAGACAAAGACACAGACGTGTCTAGATCCAGCGGTGAGTCCTCACTCAAGGACATCACAGAGTTTGATGAAAGTAACATCAGCAGTGGGGAAAGTGCATGGGACGCGGATGTCAGCACATTTGATGCCACGCTCCTTGCACCAAAGTCGACCGATCGGACCAAAGTCAGTCAGCCCTTGAAATATCATATTTTAGCAATGCGCAGAAAGTTGGCAACATCACTTCTGGATGTGGAGACATTCCAAGCCGTGTTTGATATGGATGAATTTGGGACAGGCATAGAAACTGAAAAAGACAAGCATACATGTACTAGACAAGAAAAGAATGATAAAGACGATGATAAAAAATCGAATCCCCCTGTAAGTGAGACCATTCCAGCGCTTCGTAGACAAACATCAAGTGACACGAAGGAAGGAAAGGGAGATAACGAAAGAAATACTGGTGGCATCAGAAAGGATGATGGCGACAATCAAAATATTGACTTCACTGAATTTATAGACGAAAATATGGTCGCTCCACATAAAGAGAGATATTCCTCCATGTTCTGCCATCAAAATTTGTCACCACAAGGAGAACAACGGGTATCCAGAGTCAGTAATCAACCCACTTCAGGTAATGACAGATATTGTTCATTCATCACGTCTAAAGATGGACAGAAAGTGGCGAAACCAAATACTCCACCATTATCCCATGTTGTTGGGCTCCCACCTAAGTCCCTCAGAAAACAGGTTCAGAGTCCTATCTACAAGGGTTGTTACAGCAAGGATACCACGGAGTGTCAGAGACAGCGATATCTTTCTCCTAAGAAAAGCCCACAGAAGAAGGTTATGTTCCTGTCTAATAATGAAGAACAGGAGGTGGCTGAAAATGCAAGTGAAGAAGAGGCAACAGAAGGCAGTATCCAGCTTGAATCTTTCTATTACACTGATAGTTATGAGAGCATGGAAGACACGGGGATGAAGAATGCCAAAACACAACCATCTGGACAGTTGATAAGGAACCATGATAGAGCACAGCCAGTTGGAGCAAGACGAAGTCTGCAACAGATGTTTTCCACACCAAAGCCATCTACATCAAAGTCAGAGACAGATATCAGCAAGGCACCGCTAAACACTAGAGACTCCATGTCTGACTTGGAAAAGGTCAGTCCCGTTTCCAGTGCTAGTAAACAGTTGCAGGCTCTCGATCTCTCCTCTCTTGGCATTTGTGGGACATTTCCGGATTTTTATTCAAATGCACATTCGTTTGATGAAACCTCGGATTGGAGCTCCGCTTGCGGTCCAGGTGACGCATTAGCCATGTCAGGACTGGAGTTTTTCTCTGCCACCAAACACCTGCAGGAAAGGGCGGGCACAAGTAATAGAGCGCCACCTGTCCACCGAAATTCCGGTTCCTCGGAAGAGCAATGGCTAAATCGACGAGAGTTTTCTAACATGCACGGGCGAAATGTTAACTTTACCAGTGATACGAAAGAAGCAAATGTTTCGCATAAAAGCGTTGAATGTGGAGATTTCAGTAAAACCAGTATAAGTCAAATTTTACCAGATGACGATGATGATGTGCTCAGCAGTCCAGGTGGTGAGGAAAATGTTCGTAATGCCTCCAGATACGGCATACTTGATGAATCCTTTATTGAAGACAACAGTGGCAATGAATTGCTATTCAATGTGACTACTGGTGTCCTTGATTTGGAGGGCGAAAGAGGGGCTTCTACGGGCCGAACAGGTGCCCTGGAGATTCATTATGAGCCATTTTTAGCGACCTGTCGGTTTGGCCCATCAAGTGAGCCATTTCTTTCCGTTATTAGTGAGGAATCGGAGGACAGTGGGGGCAGTCAGGAGGCCGCAAAGCTTGAAGCTGATCAGTTAAGTCAGACATACTCATCTTTGGGCAGCATCGATGTATCAGAAGTTGGCAGTTCTATGCTCACAGAAGATGTAATCAAACATTATTCAGCGGCTGTACACGCTCATCTTTTGGGCTCGTACAACAGTGAAAAAGACATTGACTCCACGGAAATAACGTACGATACGTCGGGCATCTTGACTCATACCAGCCGTGGGGGACAAGACAGTTATGAAGCATTTTCTGAAATGGAAGCGGGTAGTTCGGCTGGAAGTATACCCGATGACCCCTGTTGTAGTGTAGAAAAGGCTACTGAAAACGAAGGATCTCCAGAATGGGCTTTTTATGTTGCAGAAGGGAATACCAAAGGTAACCACAGTAATGACGAGCAGATCAATGAAAAACCACAACGTGAAGCATCAGACAGTCACGGTTTTGAAGCAGTCGACGTGTCGGTTATGCCTGACCAAATCCATTTACCAGCATTCCTTGGGCCACCACAAGGCAATCAGTTCACGGATATGGACAGAAATAAGCCTACCCATAGACCCTGCAATGACAATAAAGACAGCAGTGGTGGAACAGACTCGGAAAACTCAATTCCATTTGAAGGTAAACTTCTGCTGGAAATCAACATTGACTTAGAATTGCGTGACTCTTCAGCAGATGGATGCACTTGTAAAGCGGCACAAAGTAATGTCTCGAGAACAAATTCGCAAACTGAAGCAAGACATGTTTATCCGAAAGTCGGCTCTCAGCATGTGAAGACTATATTTACGTCAGACGCAGGAAAATTGGCACCTGGCACAAATTATCGCGGACCAGCTTCGGCATCTGCTGAATCTGAGTCGGGGAGCATGGTCCCGTCGGAGGCTTTGTTTGAGAAACTGCAGCGAGATTGCAAAGAGTTTAAAGGCATGAAACGAGGGGCCAGTGGATCGGGTTCATCACATTTTGGCAGAGCACTGAAGAGGGAGCCACTGTCTACGCAGAATCTGACTTCAGGATACGCCGATTCAAAAGAGGAGTGGGCAGATTTGTTTGAGAAGCTCCAGAGTGATTGTCAGAACTTCATGCGCCGGAGAACTTCTGTTATGTCATCTGAGGAAGCTGATCACGGGCATCAGATGGGCTTGGCTGCATCCCAGAGTGCTGAGGAACCAAGGCTTGAAGCTGAGGATGCTGATTCCTACACATCATATCAGATATTCAGGAAACCTTTGCAGCACTTGCGGTGTTTATCAGATGTTGAAACAGAGGAGGGAAGTGATAGTGACCAAGAGAAAGATGAAAATGAAGACGATAAGAACAAGGCTGATGAAATATCAGAAGGCAATGGGAACTGTTCCCTCGGTGAAGCTCAGGCGCTTCTTGATCGTTTGAGACACATCGACTCGGCACATTGTTTCACGGAAGATCCATCCAACGCCCCAGACTGTTACAGGTCGACTTCCCACAACATAGGTGATACTTGTAGTGATGGGAACCTGGGATCTTCTGCTGTAGAAAAAGACTCACTGGTGGAGCAGAGAGCAGATACTGATCGGAATAAAACAATTAAATGTGGATCTGTAAATATCGATGCAACTTTTCTCATTGAATCTGATATGACATTGGCTGAACTCAAGGATGAGAAAGAAATACGCATTGAACTTCAGAATAATGCCATTAATGATAATGAAGACGATGATTTGAATGCATCATCAGAAGCTTACTCAGACGGTATGGAATGCCTGGGAAGTTCAGATGAACGCTTACTGGGCGAAGACTCTTCAGAATCCTATAGTGACCCGGACATTCTGAATCACACGTCTAGTACCATCAGCGACGCTTCTGTTTTGCAGCAGCTCATTGGCCAGATAGCGGACAATCTTCAGGCGGAGACGAATCGACCGTCATTAAGTGCGAGCCAATTTAGCAGAGGAAATGAGAAGTTTAGTTCCTTTGAAAGGCCTAATTCCACGCCGGCCACCCTGCGTCTAGATGCTGTACAGACTCCCATAGACGACAGTAGGAACACAAATATCAATTTTCAGAAAAAAAGTTTCAAGGACGAATCATCTAGTGAAAGAACTTCATGCAACTTCAGCAAGTTTATGTCAGACCATCACAAGCCAAGAGCACATTCGCACACCCCGTCCGTCTGGCTCGACTATCCAGAATTTGATGCAGACATTGCCTATGCAGACGAAGATGACGGCATTGAATACACAGTAGGACACGTTGCTCATACTTGTGTGGAAGAAATCAGTGAAGAACATAAGGATGATAATGGACGTGTAGATGAAAATGATATGGGTTGTACGACTTCTGAGGAAGATGAGGAAGATGATGATGAAGAAAACGAGCCTTTCAGAAATGATAAAGACCAGGACGAGGACACGGATGATAGTGAGGATGATGATGGCCACGGTGGGAATGGCCAGTGTGATAACAGTGAAGATAAAGATGACATGTGTTTCGATGGCGGCGATGCCAGCAGTAATGGCAGGGAGACTCGTGGATATGAGGGAGACAGCAATGACTATAACATTTCTCAAGCTGATGAACAGGACAGTGAGCACGAACGCCAGATACGTGTTACTGGAAGTAGTGATGGTGATGATGATGAAGAAGAGGAAGAGGATCACTTTCACTTGTTGAATTCAAATTATAATAGAACTGTTGAAACTTACCACAAGTACGAATATAATCATCAACGATGTTGTGATATTGATAGAAGCTGCCAGAAGGATTATTATCCTTTGGGCGAAACTGAGAATCGGCCTGATGAAACTCACAGTAATTCTAAAGATGGTTACAATCAGTACCTAGCTGACTTTGGAACCAGTCACGGAAACTGTCACAAATTGCAAGACATAAATGTCACACAAAGCTGTGCAAGTGACAGCGAAAGTTCCTCTGGTCTTCTCGGGGAATCAGATCTGTGTGGGTCGGATGATCTCTTTGCTGTCTCGTCGCTGTCAGAGCCAGACATTACTATGACAGAGCTGACCACAAACGATGGAGATTTACCAGCCTGGTGGTCAGAATCTGAACTGGCTTCATTGGAGGGACACAGGAGTGACCGATACAACTCGTTCTTCATTGGTAACTGTGAACCGGACAATACTTTTGACATGGTGACCCAACAGTGCAGGGAATGGTTTTTGTATGTTGAGGAGGAAAAGATGAAAGCTAGGAAAGGCAAGGGCAGTGAACACCCTCAGGAAATAACGCCTGTGGTGTCTGGAAACGGAGCAGGAAAAGATGGGAAAGTGTCTGGTGACAGGGGTATCAAGTTGGACAGCAATGCTAAGCAATGCCGAAATGATCAGACTGTGGATTGGCTATGCCAAGCAACTAATGAGGACAGCGTAAGTGATGGGGAGCAAGAAATAGACGTCACTTACAATGTTGACCTGCTGAATTGTGGTCTCATTATGGATGAAAGCGAGGAAGAGGAGAACGCTGAAACTGAAAACAAGAACGAAATGGGTGAAAGCTTACAAGATGAAGGTTTACGACTCACTAGAAGACTGTTTTACTCAGACGTAATAGGCCGCTTGCCACTGAGATATGTCTTTGGGAGTACAGACTGCACTGATGGTATCAGTTGATCGTTGGCGTTTGGGCATTGGCTTGTTGTTGCAGGTCTTTAGGCCGCTTTCAGACGCATTGACTTTCCGCCGGCCGCCTTGTACGGCACGACGCCATGAATTACACAGGACGCGCCCTTGTGCACATGGCGTTTATTGCGAATGACAGGGCACTGCTGTGAAATGCTTTTCCCTGCCCAGTGCCCTCTGATCTGTCAACTTGGATGATCGGATGGTCGCTTAAAATCATTGTACATGTGCTGTCAGTGTTTTTAAAATTCAAATCGGTTCATTCTTTAAATTTCGAGACACCAGTTGCTGGAGCCTTCATCGCCGTCCATGAAGAGTGAAGGAATGATGAGGAAAAGTTTTCAGCAATTTCATCGGGGGCTTGTATTCCCCTGGCAGTTCGTTCCGAATAACCGGCTTGTTGTGCACTAGGGCTTTTAGTAGTTCAACGCCAATATCAACCTTTTCCGTTATCCAGAAAAACAATTCAACAGAAATTACTGATAAGCCACACAGGTGTGACGCGATCTGTCGTAGGAAGTTAAGCCTATTTCAGACACATCCACTTTTCACCGGTCCCCGTGTGCGGCACGGCACCGTGCATTTCAGGGCGTGCGCTGTTGTAAGCCGTAAATGACACGGCGCATCACGACACGGCCATGTTCCACTTTTCAAGATCATTGTCAACATGAATGTTAATGAAGATTTGTTGCACTACTTATATTTAAAAAATAAAAAGCGCTTAGGAGGCAGAAAGTGGGCTCCTCCTTTAAACTTTCAGAGAGCAATTAGAGCTTCCGTCACTCAAAATCAAGAATTAGGGGGTGACGAGAGAATGTTCTGGAATTACTATAGAATGTCTGTAAGTTTTGATGAGCTGAATCGACTACAATCTCTTCTCTGCAAGCAGAGTAGTAAGATTAGGGATGGCATCTCATGATCACCAAATCCGTCTGGCATAGGTTTATAAAGAGTTTAACATCAATGCCAGCCTTCTCCCTTATTCCGAAAAATCAAAGACAAAAACTAAAAATGCCATGAAAACCATTGCTTACACAGTAAATGAATGCCACAGCGCGATGACGATACGACGAAAACATGATGTATCTGAACACACCAATATAGCGCAGGTATATCTGTCATGCCGTAGACGGCCTGGTGCCGTGCCGGATTGAAATGGTCGCCGTGCTGACAATGGCTGTCGTACACGGCATTTTGTCTGGTTGTAACGTGTGAAGAGATGTATAAAGAGATATGGTAATTTCCCGACACGGCGCTGTGCCGTACAAGGCGGCCGGTGAAAAGTCGATGTGTCTGAAATAGGCCTAAATGAATTCTGGGCCAGGCCGCGCACGGCAAAGACATGACCTGTCTGAACACACTAATATAGTACTGTTTAGGTTTCACATCTTAGACGGCATTATGTCACATTGAAAAGGGCGCGGTGGTGACCACGGCGACCGTACACTGCATGATGCCGTGTTGAATACATTTGAAGGCAACGTCGATCCGCGGGAAGTCAATGCGTCTGATCTGAAAGCAGCCATAGTTTCACCTGCCTGTTGATCTCAACAATGACTCTCATCTTATTGTTGGACAATCATTTTTGTTTCTGCACTTTTTTTTTTGTTTGCGTTTGTTGTTTCTGACACAATTTTATCTAAATATGTTTAAATGTTTGACACCGTAAAATCTTTAAAAATTCATGCTACCTCTCACCTTTCTGCACGGCACCACCATTGGATTGCACTCGGATTGTTATTCATTATATACCTTTTCTACTTTGTATTTATGTGCTACGGCTATATTGAATTTTCAGTTTGTATAGAATCTGTAATAATAATTTTTTTTAAAACTGTTCCTACTCGAAGAACAACGAAGAACATCTTAAGATGACTCAAGGTTTGAGAACGCAACTGGGATTGAGATATTTATGAGAAAAGGGACACAGTATGACAATTCTATGATAAATTTGGCCAGGATTGAAACACAAGGTAGAATGGAGAAAACGGAAGAGATTTTAAGAACTAAAAATATAAATTCATTTCTAACAGTATCGTAAATATAATTAGCCTGCGTCATGGATTGTGACACCGATTTTTTTTTCGTCGAAGATGTTTTTAGGGAGGGGTCTCAGTAATGACAACCTCTAACATAGAGCTTCAGATATGAAGTGTACAGTGCACTTCCTTCATGGAGTAAAGTTGTTGTGATCTGCTATTAGGAACCAGTTTAGGTATTTGTTCAGGCAAAGTTGGTGGTCAGTAGAGGCTTAAGGAGCACGGAAAGTCTTCCTTGTCATAGATCTTCCATTTGCCCTGAGTTGAATGGTTCTTTCACTTAGCGGTCCATTGTGCAAACATGAAATAACCCATTACTTCTCTATGACAATTATAAATGATGATTTAAGCTGAGTTTTCATGTATACGGAAACGGAAGCGGAAGCGGCAATGGAAACGTAAACAACCTGCAAGTAATGAAATAGAAAGAATACTTTCAGTTTTACGGGAAGGCTGTTTTCGTACACATGGAAACACTTTCTTCTTAGTGCTTGCTGGAGGTGAGACGTTTCCGTTTCCATACACATGAAAACCTAGCTTAAGTCTTTTCTTGTTGAAAATTTTGTGAGGACAGCTAACACCATAATTATGATTTGTGTGTAATCGTAATTTCACAGTATAATGTGCCGTTAGAGATAAACAGTGATACGTGTGGTTGAGCTGTTGGTTAATATCAATTGCTGTGTTTGCTATGCGGTTATACAACAGTGTCTGAAACACCAACGCAGCTGCACATCAGGTCTTGCAGACAGACTGGGTGCCCGTGATGAGATTATATATTTGTCAACTGATGATGGTGACAATACATGGTTCCTGGAATTGTCATACTTGGTATAATTATTATGGTGACGTCCCCCATTCCTGTGGCTGTATGCATAATCAATGCGTAAACTAAAGTAAATACGTTGTCTGGTGTTAACACGAGAAATTGTATTCATTTCTTGTGTTAACACCAGTTAACGTATTTACTTTAGTTTACGCATTGATTATGCATACGGCCACTGGTACATACTGTTCCATCACAGAACCATTCTGCTCATTATTCACATACTTAGCGCTAGGCTGCTTTTTGCCAACTTGTGTGTATCTCACAATGTGATTTAATTCTTCCACTGATTTTGTTCACTGTTTCTCACCTTCTCACAGATGATCTCACCAAATTATTACGAGAAATTATGCAAGAAGCCAGAAATCTCACAGACGCTGAGAGGTAGGAAACTTTGAGGGGGCAAAATTTGAGTTGGGGGAGGGGGGGGTGTAACAATGTTATTTTCAATGTGGCAATGGCGGAATTTATGTTTTTATGTGATTTAATGTCTACTATTGCTGTTTTATTATTCATTTGCAATTTTTGAGGCACTGATCAACGAAGCTGTGTATTGTTAATTCTTTGCCATCACAGAAATAGGTATACATATATGTAGTTTGTATCATGATAGGTATAGAATTGGGATAGTTAAAGCAGTGCCGAAAAATGAAAGTATTTTTAGAGTATAATGTGACTGGAAGTGAGAAAAATAAGTTGTACAGTATGTGAAACTGTGCTAGAAGAAGCTTGAGATGTACACAAAATGCTGTAGATGTATGGCATAGAGCATGAGCAAACTCTGCCGGACAATGCCCTGTCCAGTATTATATCTGACAGAAAAAAGTATCAGCCACTAAGGCTTCTCGTTGCCATCTCGCAGAGTCCCAATCGCCTACCAAAACAAAAACAATGTATAGATAAATAAAACAAAAGTAACCTCTCAATACCAGTTTCACTTTTCTCCTCTGCAGAAAGAGAGATGAATACAAACTTTGATTTTTGGTTTTCATCTGTCCCGGCGATATATTTATATCGAAGTTTTCGTCGGAAAAGCCCATCAATAGCGAAAAAGAAGAAGAAAACGTAATACGATGTACACTGTACATTTCTTCTTCCATTTGCAGTGATCTGTATGTAATTTTGAATCAATCTCGTTTCTTCATTTTGTGGTTTACACTGTCTGTGAATCGGCATCAAAAGTGAAGTATCCTTAATGAAAATAGGAAAACCAATGTGTTGATGTTTCAGTAGGGGTGTCAGATGTTCTTAACACATTGAATACAGACAGCGTATTGTCACGGATAAGCTTTTGTATCTCCGTTGTGAATATGTTCTAGGATGTTTACACATTTTTAGACATGATCAATGTTTGTTTTGAAAGTTCCCATTTACCTTTTAGAATAACCCATATAGTCAATTTCAAAGGTAACAAGGACAATAAAAATTGTGGCTGTACTGTTTTGGCAGTGAAAGGGTTAAGGAGTGTCGTCCTGTTTCCATTTTTCAGGGAAAAGTTAGCCTTTGCCCCCTAAATGTTATGCTGCGGAAACAATGCTCTCATCTCACGAAATGTTTCATTTCTCGCCAGGTGCTCGGTATTTCTGCTAGACACAGATACGGATGAGTTAGTGGCTATGGTGTTTGATGGTATCACCGCCGATGACAAGGAGGTAGGCCGGGGAGAAAAAGGGAGAGGGGCAGAGAGTAGGGTGTTTGTTTAGATCTTCTCCACAGGTCTGAATGGTTCACAACAATGTCTTCTTGTGTGGATGGAACTGTTGCAAACTCAGATAGTTTTTGTTTTTTTTCCCCAGTCAGACCACGGGGAATGTTATGTACGTTTCTTTTCAAATTTTTTTTTCTTATGAACCCAAAGAACTTTATGGGTCCATGAAGTTGCTGGGGAAAACACTGTGGAGATACACATTCAAAGTCAAATAATTATAGTCAGTTATCATCTTCCGTGTCTCTAATGATACCAGTGGTTTTTAGTGTCAAGTTAGTGTTGCTTGTCGGGAAGTTAAGAGTTCCGAACAAGTGTGAAAGTCCTTCTTCGATTACATGCAAAGCATCCAGCAATGGTGACTGACCATTGACGATTTAATTATATTCGGTGCATTCGGTTGATGAAGATCAAATTAAAACAAAAAATAAAGTTAGAAATTTATCAAAGATGCATCGCTCAGTCAAAGACTTTGCCGTGACGCAGTTGTATGGGAGAGCAGAACCATTCTTGGCACCTTTTGAAAACCTTGAGCTTCTCTGGCATTCTCTGCCAGGGGGAAGGTCGCTTATCAAGTGGGTTTAGGGGGGCGACTTCCCGGAATAGGCCAGCCATGGCGAAGACATTGTTGCTGAACCACTCATGGTATTTTTCCTTCATAAATTGCTTCACGTGATGTGCACAGCGCCAGGGACCGAAATTTGTATGGAAATTGCAAGACCAGATTCAGTGGATTCCAGTAGCTCTATCTGAAATGCACAGCGTGACACTGGTTATGCTGTGCACATCAGCAGGGTAGATCTAAAGTAGGTTTTTGTTTCTTTTTGCCCTTTATCTGATGGGGCTGATAGACCGCCCGCACCCTGTACCACTTAGTCGTCAAGAATCTTGGTCAATTTCTGTGTGTTTTTATTACAATTCTGAATTTGTTTGTGATCGTCCAAATTTGTGTGCATTGTGAGACTGACCTGGTTGGACATGCATGTCAACAGGGTGAAAAATGCAGTGGGTTCTTGCAGCATGTGGATGTTCTTATCGCATGGGGCAGAAACTTTCTTCCTAACCCCCGTCTAATCTGAATAAACACCATTTTCATGCTGAGATGAAACTTTGTAGACCTAGTGGACAAAAAGAATACAAAGCAACCAGATATCCTCACTGGGATCAGTTGTCATCGTTGAAGATCTTTGTTTTCGGAAATAGGAAGAAATGTGTATATGTTAGGGTGGATATTTGGAAACTTAAGAGGACAAAACATAACAAAGTATTGCCTGTCCTTTTTCCCCCCTTTAAGGAGGAGTAATATTGGCTTGGGGGTGCCGTATGTGAAATGTATTTATGGATATGGATATTGTCCGTGGCATTATATGGTATGCTATCTATATGACTATACTACATGTGATGGTAGTGAGTAGTGGAGTGTAGTATCCCCAGGCGTCAGTATTGTGAATGCAGCACCTGTGAAGCTGCACACATAGACGTCGTTTTGAGTCAGATACCATGAAGTGACGATCCGAATAATCAAGAACTTTCAGTATTATTTTTCAGCTGTGTTCTGAAAATTAAATTGGAACATACAAAGTGAAAAAGGCCTGAAGGCAGGAAGCTGCACGGCTAATATCTTGTAGATTCAAATTTTACATGATCCAAGCTGAGAAGAGTCCCGGAGATTTGGATTGATTAGCATTATCTATGCTGGAATAATTTCAATGGCAATTTCTCAAACAGGAGGCCGGGAGCTATTTTTACTAATATTTAAACACGTCAATGAAAGTGAAAAACTCGAGTGCGAAATGTTTCAGTCTTGGCAAAGCGCAATACACCAGATGCCTAATTAAATGGCAGAAAATGGCATGCCTAAACAGTGAGTAAAGAAAGAGAGAGGATAGTAGGGTAAGAAAGGAAACTAATTCAAATGTGAACCTGACTTTGCTGGGAGCAATCAGGCGCAGTCTTGCCGCCCACTTTATAGAGTAGGCAAGGACAGCTTGTTAGACCATAATTTTAGAATTAATTAATAACGATGCTGCTTTAAACTATTCAGGGCAATAAGTAGGCAGTCTGACGTAGTGATTGGTTCTTTCAACTGATCCAATTTTTTAAAACTATCAACCCCCGTGTGGAAGCCTAGAATGTTGAGTGGTGTTGCACATGCATGCATGCAGCAGCCAGTGTGTGGTATGGGCTCCTTCAGTATTCGCGTGTGAGCCTTTGCATGTTGCGTGTTCTTGGTCAGCTTATTGTTTTTTACTAACAGTAGCCAGGCAGTGCCAAGGTTGTTGAGCCTGTGATTGTATTGCATCGTCATGTTTGTTCTTGATTATTCATGAAATGTGAAAGTTTTGGCTGTGCCAGAAAGCGGGATGGGATTGGCGGAAGCGGAAGAGATACGTAAAAAAATGCAATAGTTCTACTGAGCAGCTGACTTGCTTTACAGTCTTATGTCACAGAATATGCAGTAACAGTCATGGCTGCTAATGCCGCTAAATTTGGGTAAGAAGTAGGCAGCCTTATTGAGCAAGTGACTCGCTTTTTTAAGACACAATCTTATATCATAGAATATGCAATAACAGTCATGACCTCTAGTGTCGCTAAATTTGGGTAACAAGTAGGTTATGTTCTTGAGCAGGTGACTCGCTTTTAAAGACAATCTTATATCACAGAATATGCAGTAACAGGCATGGCCGCTATTGTCGCTGAATTTACCATGTACTCATGTTAGTACAGTAAAGAGAGGCTGAGCTGCAGTACCAAACTGCCTACATAGGGATGCACGAAAATGCCCTAGTGCACCACAGTAAAATTTATTGTAGACATTAAGCGTAATAATATGGGAAAGAATTTCGTATGTCCCGACCACTCTGGCAAGATATCTTGATCGTATGCCGAATCCTGCCCACCTCTTTAGCTCTAAACCTTTGTTTTCTGGTTGAACGAGTAAGGTATAAACTTATGAATAAGATTATATTTAGGGTTAAAGGTAAGGAGAGGATTATGGATAGGTTTGTGGTATTTTGATTAGGTGGTCGGGACGTACAGAACTCTTCCAATAATTAGAAAGCCAAGTAGAACCTAACTGCCTCGCTATTCAGAACATTTGTCTCAGTTCAGTTCAAAACACGAAAAACTAACTCACTGTCTCTCTCTCTCTCTCTCTTTTTTTTTTATCCCTGCAACCCTACTCCCATGTTCATTGCTACCTTCTAATGGATGTCACAAACTGAAATCTGTCTGTATGGCGTAATATAACAACCTCTGTCCTTTTATTTTTATGATTATAATTATTACCACCATCATTTTTAATTGAATTTTTTTTTTTTTAATCCTGTCAACCTCTTTTAATTTTTTTCATTTACCCCTGTTCTTACCTGAAATCCATTGCCCCCCCCCCTCCCTATGCAAACCATACCCAATTGTTCGACTCAAACCCCCACCCCATTCCTTCTGTATCCGACCCCCACCTTGTGACCACGCCTCCTTGTCTAGCATATCATCTCCATCTTGAGACAGCACAGGAGCCTAAGCAAGGGTGAGAGCGACCGTCTCAGCGCAGGGGATGTATGTATCCTCTCTCTCACTCTCTTTCTTCTCTATAGATCTACACTCACGCCTTCTCTGTTTGCCACCGCTAGAGTTGTCATAACGCCGGGCTTTCGTCTTCAGCCATGTGGAAAAAGGAATTTTGGAAAGTAACAACAGGACAGGTTAACCTGCTGGTGGATGGAGACGTATTATCCACTAATCAGAAAGCAGTGATTATTTGGAACTAAATTTTAACAAACATTTGCCATCACGAAGTACTTGCCAGACAGGATTCAGGTATTTCTCAAGGAATTTTCTGGTGTGCATTGCGACATTTCTTGTAACTGAGTTCTTAACTCTTTGTGGACCAAGGCACAGTTTTACGTCATAACCTTTCAAAATAATGATTGGCAAAGACTTGAGTCATGGAGCATGATGCTAATTTGTACCGCACTTTTGACACATCTATGCAAGAAAGCTCCATAAAAATGGTATTTTATATTTTTCTTTAAATTCTGAAGCGTTTGTTGACATGCGAGCTTACGAGTTCCCATGGTCGGCAAAGAGTTCAACTGTAGCTACTTGGTGGAGGAGTAGAACAGAACTGTGAAGTTTGGCATCCGCGCTTAAACTGGGAATTTAATATTTCATGTTACAGTCATATATATTGTAATAACTTCACGTGTTTTGTTACACATCATTTGAAGAAACACCGGTAAAGATCAGAGACAGTATCATAATAGACGTCAGAGCCAAGAACCATCATAATTTCATAGAGTATCATAATGGACATGAGAGCCGAGAACCATCATAATTTTAAAGAGTATCATAATGGACGTCAGGGGGAAAACCATCTTAATTTTATAGGGTATCATATTGGACGCCACAGCCGAGAACCATCATAATGTTATAAAGTATCATAATGGACGCCAGAGCTGAGAACCATCATAATTTTATAGAGTTTCAAGGCAAGACTACTTCTCTACAGTAACATATGTTACTGCAGTAAATTTCCCCAGAAGTGCAGTCGCTATTTTTATATGAGTGTTCCTCGCATGCCAGCATTAAACAATAATTCTGGGATCAGAAATCGTGGTCAACTGTATGTTTCCGTGATATCGAAACTAGCGCCATCGGTACAGAAAAACGGGATAATTGGTAGTTAAATTCCTGTCGCTCCCATTGTGTGAGCACATCTTGGCCAAACGCAGTTAACACAAGCGTATTTCATAACAAACTTACGGTGTTCAAATACCAACCATCGAACTTAACATGAAGAGAGGACGTTTTGAGAGGAATAACACATTTTTCCCCTTCCTGCAAGAAATGAGGCTCAAATTCCATCAGATTCAATATCTGCCAATGCTTTAGACAGTTGAGAACGATCCAATAAGATGCAATGCTGAGATTACCTTTCTTTCCTCTCCGTGTGTGCCCCATTCACAAAATATGACCACTTTTTGTATCAGGTCTCGCTAAGTTTGCCACTCTCACTGGCCAGGCATCTGTGACTGTACACTGAGCAGCTTCATCACAGATAGGAGACGCGTGCCTGACTTTCACTGCCCAGCTTCGGCAGTCAACATATCCCGCATCTATGGGAGCTTTCCTTGGCTTGTCCAGCCCCTATTGACTGTATCATTAGCATTCTTGCTTTGGGCTTTGCTTATAAACTTGTCTGCTTTTTAGGGCATCAGCTACGGTAATAAGCGAAAAGTTAATTAATTATTTTTCAAACCAGGTGAAAAGGCAAAACGGGAAAGAAAGGGAGTGTTTAGAAGTATGGAAGTACATGTAAATCCTTAATGTTTTACCTTTTAACCCTTTGACTACTGACGCTGTGAAAGTTAGAGGATCTCAAATTCAGTTTTTACTGAGATCTACTTATTTTAGTTATTTTAAATGATAAATATGAATCGAAATCAGGCTATTGATCTGTATTTAAAATCTACGGAGAAACAAAACCTAGAACTGACAGAGCAGGAAAGAATTAACATCAAAGCTGTTTTAGTATTGAAGGGCTTCCTGAACTGTAGCCGATTCCTGGAGTATTTAATTTTGTGGTTATTGGTCCTCAGAATCCATTTAGTAGATCAGTGTAAATAGCAATCCTTTTTTTTTTTATTATTCTCTTCTGTCCTCCAGAAAGGACTCAGAAGGAAAAAGAGTACGGTGCATTTTGGTTATAATATGAAAGAATGAGAGTACGAGAATGGGAGGGGTGAGAGGGGAAGGGCCAGAACAGATCTCCGGTTCTAACAGAATTGAGAGTGAAAAAGAAACAAACGGTCAGTTATTTTCCTGATGCAGCCAGAGCTTCCGCATATCACTGAAAGGGACATTATTTTATATGCAACATTGTTATATATTATGTGCATTGCTTATATATGTCTTTATTGTAATGTGGACTTGCATATAAACAGTTAAATCTTGTTTTAGAAACAGCAGTGACCATGTGTGGAGAGCAAACATTCCAGACTGTGTAATCTTTGTGCGTATTTTTGCTCGTGCAATTTGCCATTGACATATTTTTTGAATGTGACTTTTCTTTGCCTCTCCTGGTGGCTAGAATGTAAGTAAAAAAAACCTAACTAATCACTTTTCTTTTAAAAAACACAATGTTTTTTGGTTTTGTCCTCATTCAAGCACCACCAGAATACTAGGATAGAGGACGGACAACACCGGTTTATTGCCTCATGTCATGTTTTCACTTGCTTTGTCTTCACACAAAACAGTTTTAAATCTTGTCCAATGAGATGAACACAAGTTACACCTGACTTTTTCAAGTTTACTGCCACTGTCAAAAGCTAAGCCAGTTATCAAATGGACTGTGTTAATGTTATAAGTACAGTTACCCTGAAAACACCGTCTTCGCTTTCTTTCGTAAGCTTTTATTATTACAATAAAGGTTTCTTGAATAAGACATATCATTACACTTCAGAATGTTTGAAATGATAAACTTTAAATTGAAAGCGTTGCTATTCAAGAATTTCTATAGTTATTACAAGTCATATGGGTATAAATGCAAAGACCACATGGAAGCATATACGAAATGAAAGAAACATTCGTTATGATAGCTGTAGTTGTTTGGGTCAGTATAGAAATCACTTAACTTTAAGTAATTAGACATCCAGATTATTGCCACTGGCGCAAGTTGAGTAGTTTGTCCCCTTGGAATGACAATGTTCTAACTCCCTTGGGTAAACTTTTGAGAAAACGAGGATTGAAGTTTCATGTGCGCGTAGCTTTTAGAGCGATGATTTTTTGTTCTTTTTAGTAACATTATTTACAAATTATTCACCGAATCTGTTTGACACACAATGGAGAAGGCCCTTAGAAATAGTGTGTAACTCATTTCAACCAAAAAGTGAAGGTAGAACCTTGTCATTCTAAGGGGACGAGTTATCAAATGGACGATGTTTATATTATAAGTACAGATGCCTTGAAAACACCATCTAACCCGTCTTTAGTAAGCTTTATCGTGACAATAAAGGTTTCACGAGTAAGACATAATCATTATTACACAGAAATGTTAAAACTACCAGTACTATTCAGGTGAGGTTTTCACGCCAACTATCTCAGATTTCCCAAGGTTAGCACTCTGTCGTTTGTATAACCCAGGTGAAATATACCATTTTAAGGAAGGTTGGTAGACGTTGGTATTAAACATTTAGAACAAAATTTGAATCATTTGCCTTCAGCCAACAATACTGTCATTCTGTGTCGTGAAACACCATGACCACTTTGTTTTATCTACTTTAAGATTGCATATCTATGTTCCTGAATTTATTATTTTTATAGTTAAACCTCTGCTGTAAATTACTTTATTTTGATACATGTAATGGACTTAACCAGTAGAAGGCACTGTCGCAGCAGAGCCATTACCGAGCGGACGCACCGTAAAACCCAATAATATTATTCAAACTCTTAGGTTTAGACCCACGAAGTTCAGAGGTGACAGGCAGTCCAAGGGTGGTCGTACAAGCAGAAAATGCAAGAACAACACTATGTGTTTTAAAAAAAAAAAAAAAAAGCAGAAAACTCTCTAACCCTTTAATTTTCTCAGTTCCGTCAGTCATTCGATTTCGGTTTCCCAAATCTTGGGCCGTTACACGATGTTAATCAGACATAATTACGATACATGTATTATTAATTAATGTTTTCCATATTATTGTTATGTTTTGATAAATATAAATGTAAATTTAAACGTGAAGTAGAAGCAGTTTATTACACGCATCCACATCGTTTAGGCCATGGCAGTAATGCGACTTAAGATACATTAAGCAGGTAAGGTAATGACACAGGCCTTCATTAAAACACGCCAATATCGTGAAGTTTAGCAATAGACCAAAGCTACTCAAGGCAAAGTTTGACTAAGCAGGAAGTAATTAATTACGAGGATTGTTTCTCGTGCCCCGACCATGACCTCTGATCTTGACCCCGATCTTGACCCTGACCAGTTTACATTGTAGAGTTTATTATTCTGAGCTTGGTGTTGTATGCTGCGTTTGCGCTGTCCGTGTGTGTATACATCATCCATATATTACTGTATGTATGTGTTCATATATAGCTCTTGTCTGGCATTTCTTGTTTTCAGTGGCAGTTTGGGGATGGGGTACGTACATGTTGGCTTGGCTTTGACTGCTATGCACCTGGCTCTTTCCATCACCATGGCGTTATCTTTTTATATATCTTTTTCTTTCAGTCTTTCTCTCTCCCCCTCTCTCTGTCTATATTTGTCACGCTGGTACTCAGTCTTCTGGCGTAGACTCTCCTCGTCTTCGTGCTTTGTAATGTCTTCAATAAAACAATCACAAGTGTAGCCTTCATTGTTTCATTAGATCTGCGACCACGGGTCGGATTGTACTCGGCCTTTTGTTTATGTAACATCACACAGAATATTACAATGTGTTTGATCACTCACACTGTCACGTCTGTAACGTGATTCGCAACCTGTTCCATTGATGAATATCACTCCAGCTTATCATATTTATGCTTTGTCACAGTTATTATTATCAACTTTTCATATCTTTTGTTCAGATTTTTAAAAGATTGTTTTTTGTTTTTTTTAATAACATTAGTGTAGAGATGAATCACTAATAGTGACTATATTTCCAAAGGCGTTAGTCAGAAGAGACATAGCACGCTTAATCTACAGTAGATAAATGAATAGTTCAGTTGGACATTTATGGATTCATTGTAGTGTTTCGCCAAGGCAGCTAATAAAATTAGCCAAGTGAAAGAAAGTGGTCAGTACTTTAATGCTGGAAGCATTGTGTGACCTTTTAATATGACACACTGAAACAGAGGTTTTTTGGCTTGTTTATGTGTACATGTGTTCTTCACAGTTGCTGTGAGTATTGTGAACTTTTCATAAGACTCAATCTTGAGCAGAAAGACATGTGTCTAACATGCCATTCGGGAGGAATACCAATCGACAAGAGTTATGGTTATTGTTTTCTTAACGAGATAATTATAATTTCACCCTGACATCCCTTCCAGTTGCAATCTTAAAAGTAAAAGTTGATCTGGATCGCTGGCCAATTTGACATGGCTGTCGTGCGATGGCCTTGACAAAATCGTCGCTGTAGAGTTGCACTAATTGATATGGCAATTCCAGAGTATTGACCGCTTCATTTTATTTCACCCTAGTTTATTTCAATGCCGGAGAAATGTCACTGACCTGGTGAGACATAATAATATATGAGGTGCTCTCGGGAAATGGTGCACGCCTCGCGCCCAGCACTTTGAAGATAGAGCCGAAAATAGGTGGATGGGGATTTTCCGGTCCTATATCAGTTTTTGGCATAAAAAGATTCTTCAGGCATTTCTTTATGCCCGGGCAAAAGGATTTTAATGAATTCTGCCTATAAATGTGTGTTGTTTTTCTTTCTTTTTTTTCTTCTGATCTAATCCAAAGGTGTTTAAAAAATAACAAAAAAACGTAGACTTTGAAGGCGTTTTTCTCAAAAGTGACTTTTACTACCTTGCCACTTTGAAATAGCCATAATTTGGTCAGTTTTCGACATTTTATACATGAAATAAAGCGCATTCTTCTCATGAGAGTTTTGTACTTTCACAGTTTACCCTTAACTCGAATTTGAAATAATAGGCAATGTGGACCATTTCCCTAGAGAGCCTCACATGTTTTGATATTTAGGGATATTCGTAGTCAAGAATGAGTGGGTCAGCCCAGAAATCGTGCAGTGCAGTTCAGCAGAATCTCGGACAAGAGCGTGTATTTTGACCGGACTCTTATGTGATGCGGGCCGTCATTGCCAGCCATTCTATCATCAATCAGACCATAGCATTTTGCCTGCAAGAAGTGAGTAGGAACGCGTTGCAAAAAGAGATTAAATTACAGAGAATTCAACGACCCAATTCGGCTCGCGGCATTTTATGTGAAAAGTTAGTGATGCGAAAAATCTGCATTGAATTTCATTAATGTGTGCCCAGTGTGGTTCTCTTCAGGAGCTCACGTACTTCTGTATGACCATACACACACACATTGCTAAACTACTGTCAAAAATTGGCAAAAAGAAAAAGTTGTATGTAGCAAAGCCTCGCATAAGAAATAATACCCAAATGATACAATAAAACCCAAAAAATACTCACATTTCGGTTAAAACCATTTTGAAAGAAAAAAAAAAAAGGAAAATTGAACAGATAAAACAATCATAATTACTAATCACTGGTATGTTGACCCATCGAGCATTTTAATTGGTATGGAAATTTGGTAAGACAGAAGCAGCAAACGTTGGTAGAACTACACATTGTCATCGACTTGTCTTGCCAATAGACTTTGTTCTTGATGTCAAACTGTGGCAAAAACAAAATAGTTGCATGTTGCCATGCCTCGTGTAAGAAATAAAACAGAAACATTACAATAAAACGCGAAGGAAAAGGAAAACAAATCAAGCTATCGGATAAAAGACATTCATCAGGTGAAAAATTGAAGCAATGTGAACAGAAAATTAAACAAACTAGCCTGTCCGGGCAAGATATATCTTGGAAATTTTCCTGGTATCAAGCCCAGCTAGATCTAAGTCCCATTCATAACGGCACTTGATTCGATGTAAAGACTATTTGCTAATAGATCATTTTGCCTACCACAATTCTTTGCAGAATACACTGATGTGATAAAATTTGACCTTCGGCCGACAATGTGTAAAGAGAGGCGTAGAATGCAATTTCCGGTCAAACTTTTCGATTCATCTGGACGAAAATGCGTCTCTTATTTTGCGGTTTAAAAAATGGTGAACAAATATTATTGAGGACTGAATTTTGACCAAAACGGTGGTGTCCACGTAACTCATCATCCAAAAATTGAAGCATTACACAGTTTCATAAGTTTTGGCCACGTAGTCGCGATGTTTTAGACGCTTACATGTTCACTCCCTAACTCCATTATAGTAAGAGTTTGTCCATAATGATATTTGAAATTTCGGGAGATGAAAAGAGATCTTTATTGTCATCAGTTGGATAAGACAGTTTTGTTTACCAATGTCTCTGTGCTCCGTGGCTGCTGCCGGCGGAAACAATGTTTCCAGTGCTGTCTGTAATTCTGAGTAAAGTAGTGGAGTTGTGACATGGATTTCTCCTCACTTTCTGACTATCTCTCTTTCATCGTACCATCTTCATTCACCGTTTCAAGTTACACCATCAAGTTTTTGTTTTTTTTCTCTGTCCTCTGACGTTGAGCAAAGCACAAATTGTACATTTCAATCGGCTTTCTGTTTTTAACGTCCACATTTCCGCTTCTATGAGATGGTATACCTAACTTCAGTGCCTTATCCTTAATAGGGACAGGTGAAAAGCAATGTTTCTATCTATTTCTTTCTTTTTTTTTTTTAAAGAATGTTGTTACAAGTACGTACGTTCCCCAACTTTATTTATTTATTTATTTTTTGCTCTAGGGGTACGTATTTTAAAGCTTTTTGTGACTGACTCCAGAGTCAGAGAGCTCCTCCCGAAATACTCCCAACAACAGCCTTGATTAATTGTTCTTTCAGATTTTCTTTTTGTTTTCCTCCTTTTTTTTTTCGGTTGAAAGGGTAGGGGGCGTGGTTAGAGATTTGGTAAGATTTAGGGTTGAGGATAAGGCCGGGGTTATGAATAAGTACGTATACGTACGCGCCGCCAGACGCAAAACACTGAGGGCGCATACGTAAAAGTAACAATAGCCTTTTTTAATGGTCTGTTTTCCCCCTCTTTACCTACATCTTATACATACATCTTCGTTTATGCCTGATAATTATCATGACCACTACTGTCTTTGTTGTTTTTCATTGATATTGAGTGAAGTGGCCAAATGGAAGAGATCGATTTCACACATCCAAAACCCGAAAAATTACAAAAAACATTAATTTCCTTCCTTTCATATCATCTATGGTCAAATTTTGTGCTGTCATATTTTTTTAAAACAACTCGTCAGGGCAACACCAGATGAATCGAAAATGAGTATCACATATCACCAACATCCGTTTTTTTTTTTTTCACCTGTGCCTTGAACCATTAAAATTCCTGAGTTCAGTGTAATCAAATTTGAAAAATGAAAATACTGGTGCAACAGCCTGACTCATGTCCACTGAGCAGCAAGGTGTCTCAGAGTGCAGTTCTGTGCATGTTAATGCAAGCGTACCTTTCAGTGGCCACTTTCGAATCATATTCTGCACGACTTCTTTCACACTTCTGGGTTTTTCTTTTTTTTTTCTTTCTTCCTTTAGTTTCCCTTTGTGTTTTTTTCCTCTCTTTGACACCCTATCCAGTGTCTAGTGCTCTCTGAAGGCGTGTCTGAACTGTACCACTGCATTTGTTTTCTGCTGATGAGCATGGCTGTGTAATTCTGACTCTCTACACACTGAAACCACACTATCGAGAAACTGGGAAATCTTTTGTGTTTTATGTGTTGCAATATCTCCGTCCATTTCTCCACCTGTCAGGTGGTTTGCACGAGTTTGCTGGTTGTTTGACATGTCATGTCTGCCAGTGCTAACGTGGAAAGTTTTATTTATTTATATATTGTTTGTTTGTTTTATTTATCTGTTTGTTTACTTATTTAGCTGTATATTCAAAAGCAAATTTCTACTTTTCACTTATCTTTCTTTTTGTGTGTGTCTATCTGTATTTCTTGATTTTGTACACTGATTGTACTTGTCTCTGTGAGTCTAGCTGGGTTTTCAAGTGCACGGAAAGTGAAACGGCAACCTCAAAATCCCTTTAAGATAATAGATGATACTAGATGACCTACGGGGCATTGCCCGGAATAAACAATCATGTGCCTCTCTCTCTCTCTCTCTCTCTCTCTCTCTCTCTCTCTCTCTCTCTCTCTCTCTCTCTCTCTCTCTCTCTCTCTCTCTCTCTCTCTCTCTCTCTCTCTCTCTCTCTCTCTCTCTCTCTCTCTCTCTCTCTCTCTCTCTCTCTCTCTCTCTCTCTCTCTCTCTCTCTCTCTCTCTCTCTCTCTCTATATATATATATATATCTCATATAATAAAAGTAATAATCTAGGGTCTTGCTTCAGAACTCATGAGCACCAGAACACTACGCACCAAACTGAACGCTTGATACGGTTACTTTTTATGACATGGACGGTACTATAATATTACGAAACAAACGTGCAAAAATACAGATGTTACATAGCAATAAACATTGTTATTTCTTAAAAATACATGCTTGAAGTAAACAACTTTTAATCATAGCCATCATTTTCCTTATCTCAATTGCCACCTTCCTGCCAAATTTAAGGCCTGAAGAGTGTATAGTTTGATCAGTTAGGCATGCCAAAGGTTGCAAGTTACTGAAATATATAATAGATAGAAGGAATGTTTTCATGTGTTCGGGAATGCCATTTGGGTACACATGGAAACACTTTCTTTTTACTACTTGAAGGATTTTGACGTTTCCGTTTCCTTGAAAACAGTTTCAGCCCTTTTTTTTACCGTATTTTAGACTCACGTGGTCTTTCCATTGTTATGGTTGCCTCAACTTTGAATACTTTGATATTTGTGTCTCTTGCAGTGGGTGCAGGGCGATTGGGAATTCTGTTGTAGTTTTGCTTGGGTTTTTCAGATCTTCTTGCCCTTGCAGTCTGACTGCACTTTCCTAGAGCTTGGGCACCCTACACTCAAGCTTGGAGAATAGGAATTCATATGTTTCTGTTGGTAGAGGGTTAAACAGTTTCATTCAATCTGTGTGATGTGGACTCTTCCAAACTCTTTAGAACTGTCATTTGATCTTTCTTCCAAACTCTTTAGAACTGTCATTTGATCTTTCTGAATTTGTGTGTTGTTGTTTTTTTAAAACGTTTTCTCCTTTACAATGGTAATTAAGAGCTGAGAAGTGAGTGGTCTTTTTGATGCCAGTTATTGAAGTTGTCTTTAGCGGCCTGGCTTCATAATTATGTTTTCGCAGGAACTGAATAATAGATTTCAAAAAATTGTTGTTGTTTTTTTCTGTTAAAGGGTTATGCATTGCCAATCTCTTGTCCATCTGAAATAGATGTACTTTTAGAAAAATGTATCTAAATATGAGGCCTTTGAAAAGCCAGTGCATTTTTTGGTGTGTTTTAACTGTGACTCGGTATAATAATCTAACTCAGCCACTCTTGTGTCTGTGACAAGTGTTTTGTTGTGGGTCACTGCCAAACTCACAATTTTATGTTTATTGAAAATGTTTTCTGATTGATTTACCAACTGAGTATGTGTGTCATAGAACATTCAGCAGTGAATCACCAGCGGAAAGTGTATGTATTTGGTATAATTTGCAAAGCAATGATTGGCTGAAAAGCTATCAGACAACGTAAGCGGCCGCAGCTCCAGCAAGAACTACATCATCCTCATGTCCATTGCATAGTTCAGTTAGAAATGAGCACTTGCTTCCATAGCACTGAGCCCTCATTCCTGAAGAATCAGTATTGACAGTATGTCAGTTTGCAGCTTGCAGTAGGCATTATATTATATAGGTGGTAACTAATTTTCAGTTCACAGTCTGTTTTGTTTTCATTTTGATTCAAGTGTTATTTTCAAAGAGAGACTTTATTTTTCTTCTTTTTTTATGTTGCTATCAATAACAGCTTAATTTTATAGTACAGTTCAGATGTGGCTGTAGGTAGCACTTTGAACATCCTTTTTTTTTTTTGTTAAACTTATTATTTAGCATGACAAGGATATAAAAATTATTTTTGTTCATTTGTTTAAAAAAGAATGTTACAGCAGCGTAAGTTTTACTTTGTTTTTGATTATTAAGGCCTAACATTTTTTGAAACATTATTTCACTAGTGAAGTATTTTGAAATGTTAAATATATATTTTTTTTAATTCCACAATTAGTGTATGAAACACTGTGTTCATTGAGAGTAAAAATTTGAATGTTCATCCAGTGTAAGCCATGATTTTGGGTTCGGAGAAGGTTAATTTGAAATAAACAGAGAGCTTTCTCTCTTTTCCCATATCATAAAAAGCAAATTGTAAGTCATGAAAACAGAGGGCAACTCGCACTATCCAAGTGCTGACTTATTTTCAAACTGTCGAGAATGATTGCGCTTGCTCTTTTCCTGTTCATGTTTCAAAGAGTGAACCACATTTGTGTATATACATGTCCAGTATTTTCCAATCTTCACACCGTCTTGCATGACACTATGAGCTGTTCTGTCACAAAAGTATAAATGTAAAACTATGGTGAATCTGGATCACTTTTGTATATATCCTGTCACTGACCTCGAAATATGAAAAGTCGATCTGGTCTTTTACATATCCCGTCAGTGATGCCACAGACGCTGGGTGTCTCTGTATTTTTAAAGTTATCTGGCAGACCATAGCAGCCTTTCTGGCAGACCATAGCAGCCTTTCTGGCAGACCAAAGCCGCCTTTCTGGCAACAAGATTCTTTAAAAATGTTTAAATGATCAGAAATACCATATTTGATTAGAGTCACTCCTTGACTACACTTTCCTTTAATACAGTGTTTCTCAACCTTTTTGTGTCCCACTCCCCACTTCAGTTTTCAAAAAAACAAAACAAAACGTGCACGCCCACCATGATCAGACAAATTGGTATACAGTATGTGGTTTACAAGAAGATTCAAAACATATTTATAAGATATACTCATTATGTACACATTCAAACAAAGTTTTGATCAAAACTTTATCTGCATCTGTTAAATTCGATGTTTTAATCTGAGCTAAACAAGGAAACCACCAACACCACACAAACAACAGTTTATCTACACAGTTAAGTTAAAATTCACCATGAAATTAAGATTTCTATATAAAAAAAATACCTATGCCCCATTCTGTAGTCCCACACCCCATCAGAATATTGCCATGCCCCACGTTGAGAAATTGTGCCTTATTATGAAACTTTGCCCCCCCCCCCCCTTAAAAAAACAACTCATGGCGTTCAAGAACACAAGCAATCTGTCATTGCAGAATAAAAGTGTTTATTTGTGAGGCTGAAGACAAAAGTTATATTCAATAGGAACTGAAGACTTAAATGTTGTAGTTTCAGATGGTTATTTTGAGAATTTGTTAATCAAAAACATGCTGAGCTATTTGAAATCTTAGACAAATTCATTAAAAGATTAAAAAATTTACCCTTTCAAAATGCTGGTAAGTAAGACATTGAAATATCACAGTGTACTTACAGATGGTCAGAATAAAGTGTGGCTACAACTGCCATGAGAATCCTGGTCTAAGAAACAGTAAACATTTAAATAGATTCTGTAACTTTTTTATTGTGTGTTTATTCCACTGATGTAGGTTCATGACTTACCTTCATCTGTTTTGGTTCCCATGTTTAACAGAGAAGCTACTTTAAAGTTCTGTAATGATACATCTTACTGTTGACATGTATCAAAGTAAGGGTGACATCACATTCTGACTGATGTTAGTGTACGTTTTTTTTTTGTTTGTTTGTTTGCTTATCATTTATTGGTTTGTGGCATCTGTTCGCCAGAGGGCAAAACGTTTTGCCTACATTTGGTGCTGCTAGCTTGTTTAATTAAGAATAAATTTTCTTTGAAAGTTTTTATTACCGAGGATGATGACGAAGACAGTGAAAAAATAATGCCATGAAGCAAGATGTTGTAGTTTCCAGTGGGAATGCCCTTGTTTGTCACCACTTTGTGTCACAATGCAAGAAAGACTCTTTAGATATGTGGAACTCCTAATAATGGTTTGATTGTATACATTCCAGGTACAAGGGGAGATCCGGCTACCCAAGACTCAAGGCATAGCAGGACATGTTGCGACGACAGGTGAGACCCTCCATTAATCCTCAAGAAACCAGCGTTCCATTTTTTTAACACTCAGTTGGTATCCAGTGTTCTATTGTGGAACACTATCTAATTCATGAACATATAAGTATGTGTGATTGATATTTAACCCTTTTGCTGCCAAGTCCAAATGCCCTTCCTTCCTTTAGACTAGCAGAATAGCTGATGATCAAGTAGAAAGGCAACAGGAAGTTATATAAAATTAGGAGTGCAAAGCAGGCTGCAACAATGTCGGCTGTATAAGTTTGTGTGATTGATATTTAACCCTTTTGCTGCCCAGTCCAAAAGCCTTTCCTTCCTTTAGACTAGCAGAATAGCTATGATCAAGTAGAAAGGCAACAGGAAGTTATATAAAATTAGTAGTGCAAAGCAGGCTGCAACAATGTCGGCTGTATAAGTTTGTGTGATTGATGTTTAATCCTTTTGCTGCCCAGTCCAAATGCCCTTCCTTCCTTTGGACTAGCAGAATAGTTGATGACCAAGTAGAAAGGCAACAGGAAGTTACATAAAATCAGGAGTGCAAAGCATGCTGCAACGTCAGCTGTTATTTGGGCCTCGTGGCAGTTTTAGCATGAAACTGTAGGACCGACATATTGGCCATGTGGCAGTCTTCTGCAACATATTATGACAGCAAGAGGGTTAAATTTTTGCCTTAATTTGACTGCTTTGTATCAGTTTTGCCACATTCAGCATTTTTGACCTAGTGAACCAATGTGTGGGCAGTGAAAGCTTAAGATACAAAAAAGTTCATGGACAAAATTTATTGAGTGGTAGGGAAGAAAACTTTGTTTACCTTTTTATTTATTATCTCACTAAATCACTTACATAAACAGTACAAAACTTGTCAAAGTAAATAAATCTTATCATGTAGTTAATGTCATAAGGATAAAAATAACACGAAGTTCACTTAAGGAATGCTTTGTGCCCTGAGAGAAAAAAACTCGGTGATGATCAGGTTTCACAGTGTAAGGTCATGCACATGATTTCAATTGAAAATGTTCGTTTAAAATATTTTCTTCTTATTTAATTATTGCTTTGTTTGCTTGTTTGTTTTTTGGTCCTTCAGAATTTAATCTCAAGATAAAGAATTTTTTTCTATCTCAATTTTGGGAAACATTTTATTTGGACATCATTATGATTGCGTGGGATCCAGAAGAAGGTGTTCATTTATCTACATTCCAGCTACTTGATAAACAGATCAAGGAAAGGCTTTTACTTTGGAAAATGCCATTGGAAATGTCAGGGTTACTGTAGGCTGGTGTTTCTCAAGGTGGGACACGGCGATATTTTGGTGGGGCATAGAACTTCAGAATTGGAAGTAGGATATTTTTTTAATCTTTTGTGTATGGACCCTTTTCATTTACCGTCCTCCATATCACGTGATTTGCAAACAAAATGGCGGCATGCCCCACTTGTAGGGTGGAAGCGGTGGACAACGGTCGAACGATGCCATCCTCTCGTTGGGCACCCAACTGTACAAAGCCATTACGTGCTGGTTCTGGCATAAAAATGCATCTTTGCTTAGACTGTGCACATATTCAGATGCCATCACTAAGGCAAGTTGAGGTTTTTGCCCTACACGGTGCTTTTCGAAGCCATGCGGCTCCCCGCAAACAACCGTAACGCGGAAGTGAAAAGGGTCTATACTGTAGACTAAATTAGTCCCATCACATTGTATTTGGACATTTTGTCTCTTGTATTCAAATCCTTTCTGAATTTTTGTCATTTCAGGCACACTGTTGAATATTCAAGATGCCTACTCTCACCCTCTGTTTTACAGAGGCATAGATGACTCAACAGGCTTCAGAACTAGGTTGGTCTCAGCTTGATATGAACTTATTCAGTTCCATAATAATATGTGTACAGCCGCCATTTCATCACTGCTCTACAATAATGACATAATATGTCAGACTTATGCCAAAAGGCAACTGATAGTTCATTGCGTGCCTGAGTATGAGGGCTGTCAGATAATATTATAGAAAAAGAAATGCACCAATAGGAAAAATGTAATAATCCAATGGAATCATAACGGCATGAGTCACCAAATGACAGGAATCGAAACAGTTTTTTTCTTAATGTCTCAAAAGTGTCGAAAATGACTTAAATGCTATCAGTGTAGAGCAGTGACAATTTGGGAACTACATCTAACGTGCTATTAGAGTTTAGTTGTCATTTTTTAACTTTTTTATGAAGAATCAGTACTTTGGTTCGATATTACGTACCATATTAAATTCAAGTAAGCAGAAACAGGCACATAATAAGATATGCTATTAAATTTTTTGACATGGTTAAGAAAAATTAGTTTTGTGAAAAATGGAAGAAATGAAACAGTTTGCGAAAAGTTTCGCCAAAATCATTTTCCATATCTAGATTGATTGAGAGATATGTCTAGTGCCTAGGCACTGACTTTCTTCTAATACTTCTATTCAGTCTAAAGTACATTCTAAATGTAATTTTTTCTTTTGTCTAATAGGAAACAAAACCAATGTTGGAATGTTTTTTGGCACTGGAAGGGACCTTTAAATCCACTTTAATGAATGGATGAAAATTTGCATGTAATTAAATCCATGATATTGACTTTGATACGTAATCATCTCTTTAAGCATCACTTCAGAAAAGTGTTCTAAAGCTTCTGTATCCACCCAACAATGTGTTGAATCATTATTATGCATTAATTTGTTTGATCATCACTTGTATTTAATATTTTTTCCCAATCTCTTTCAGGAACATCTTGTGCTTTCCTATTAAAGATGAGGAAGGTAAGCTTTTATTAACCTGACACCAGTGAATGAATAGATTGCAGAGAAAATGAAAAGACATTCGGTTCTGATTACCTAACATCTTTTAAAACTTGTTTTTAGGTCTGTATTTTAGGAGGTTTCGCTGCCCTAAGCATTTACACCTCACTTTTCTTGTTTTTTAAAAATTTTCTTGTCCTAGTTTTTATGGTAGGGATTATTTTTTTTTATATTAATTTTGCCTAGGCCACCGTCTTGTTCGGCCAGCTCATCTCATCTTTCAACTGCCGAGGTATTTTTAACGTGCACAGGAGCTCTCCGAGTTTTTCGTCCTTACCTGAGAAGACTAGGTGCTTGATCATAACTACCGTAGGATCAGGGATAGGACCCCCCCTCCCCATATTCCAGCTAGCCTGCAGGGACCATGGATCTAACCCAGTACCTGGGAGGCGAACTCCTTGCCATGGCGTCCCCCATCTTTTTTAACTTTAACAGTTACATAAAAGCAGTATAACTTCAAAGAGTAAAGAAAATTCCATTACTTCTGTTTTAACTTGTTTAACAAAGTTTTTATTATTGTTGGCACCTTTTGCACAGCTCTGTTTTTGGTTTTATTTTTTTTCTTTCTAGCAATATTTTTTTGTTATTTTGTGTTTTTCAATCTATCTCCTTTGGATATCAGCAGGATTTTTGGCTTGATACCCTTCTATCTAAACCTGCAATGTAAGCATAACTCCCTGGTGAGAAAAAAAAAAATCAGTAATTTTTCTGTTTTTTTCATTCTGTGGTAATTAGCTGGCTTGAACTTCTTTCTGGTTTTTTTCCCCCTTTTAAAAAAGAATAAACTTTATTCTGTTTTTTTTCTCCTGCCATTTTGCTTCAGCCTGTCAGTCTCACCATTTATAATACAAGCTTTGTCTTAGTGGCAAATAGTTCTCTACAGAATCAATGCAAAAATGGGTTTCTTTTTTTTGGGTCACAGAGGTCAATAAATCTTTCATGCAGCTCAGGTTCAAAAGAAAAAGAAAAGGCAAGACCAATCTTGTCATCTTGGTGGAGTAGGTTTTAGCTTGGAGATCAGTTTGATTTTATTCCTGTCCTTGACCCTTTTCTTTCTTTCTGTCTTTTTTTCTTTGTTTGTTTCTTTCTTTCCTTCTTTCTTGCTTGCTTGCTTGCTTGCTCGCTTGCTTGCTTTCTTTTTCTTCCTTCTTCTTTCTTTCTTCTTTCTTTCTCTCTTTCTTGCTCTCTTGACATCAGTTTGATGTAGGGAACCCATCCCTATGGTTATCCTACCATTCTTTTATAAATCTTACGTCGGATTGGCTGGGAGCCTTTCTTACTGTTGTCTTAAGCTGTTGTATGGATGGAGGAATACATGTGTGTTTGTGTTTCTGTTTGGCAGGTGTGGTGCTGGGCGTGGCTCAGTTGTGCAACAAGAAGACCTTCCAGTACTTCACCACCTTTGACGAGGACATCGCCTCTGCCTTTGCAGTCTATTGCTGCATCAGTATCAGCCATGTAAGTTATTTTTGTGTGTCTCTCGTATCGTTTTGTGGGCGTCTTCTGGCTGGTGAATGGGTGGGTGATTTGTTATTTGGGTGGATAGGCGGGTGTTTTGTTTTTTAGGTTGAAAGGATGGATGCTAGCAAGATGGGGATAGAAAATGGGTGGGTGGATTGTTAAACTTGAAGAATAAACCTGACAGAAGAGAGATGAGACATGGCGACCTTAGTTTTCATTTGTTCCAACTCCACTTTTTGCACATCTGAGAAATTCAGTGTTAAGCATTTGCGGCTTTGCTAGTATGATAAGGGCTTAGAATAAATCATAGGCGTGAAACAGCTTGCTAAGTGCCACAAGGCATTTTTAAACAAATGTTAAAGTGTGAATTTGTTAGAGCTTTCTACATATTAAAAGATCTCCAGTCTTTCAGAGAATGGAGATAGAACTAAGGTCGCGATATGTCTACAAAATAAATCTCCATGAGCAATAGTGTAGATAGAGAATGGATTGTTTTAGCTAATGGATGGAAAAATTTCACCCGAAATAATAATGATATCACCATTTAGAAACTGAAGACGCACATTTAGGATGATATGGGGGATATAGGGAAAGAGAGACTGCAAGAGTTAATAGAAAAGCATTGTGTGTAAGTCCAGGGATCGGGTGGAGATGGGAGAGGGATGCCTAATGAATTTATTAATTGCAATCATTTAGAAGATTCAAGTACCTGACAACCTTTCAAATGCAGCATGTCTGTCACTGATTTAACAGTTATACGGGCAGTTCATAAAGTTAAGATGTGTTTGAGTATCATACTATTGATGCTGTATTGTATGATGGATATAATTATCATAGGTAAGACTAAACAATTCTGTACCATGAACACCATATTGCTGTGGACTGATCCTTATTATATAAACAGGTTTTGAAATATGGCAGGTTTGAGTAATTTTGAGCCAGAAAGGTTTTAGAAAATGCCATTTCACATTTTACATAAACACAGTTTTACCTAAGTGTAATTGATACAGATCTCAACCAACATGGTAGCTCTGGTTCAGAATCGTTCAGTCCAGCAATTATTATTATTTTCATTGATATTTGATTGTTGAAATGATTTGTGTTACTTGTTGATACAAATGCCTGGTTCATTGAATGAATCAATCATCCTTTTAAAAATACTGCATTAAATGTGCTGTCATGAATATTATTAACATCTATACATTTCTGTGTGTGTTTTTACCGCACATAGTCCCAGTGTTGGTGAGCAGCATTATTCCATACACTCCCATGTTACTAATCTGCTTCATCCTTTCTACAGATTTGCCCTCATTCATGTATACACTTCACATAATGAGTGCTATTTTCCCATTATTATTGATAAACTCATTGATCATTATGTTTGTGATTTGAGCGTGAAATCTGGCCATGAATAGTAATTATTCAGTATCGGATATGTTACCACAAGGAAAAAAATCGATTAACACATCAGGCGATTTTTTTTTTAATTGATAAGCCTATTATGGTGCACCAGATGTTGGCTACAGGCTCACAGGGAAATGTTCATGCAAAATACTTACATATTTTTCAGTCCTTTTATTTTTTGTTTTTGATTAATAAAGTCACATATTTTTGCCTGCTCTGCGCCTTAAAAAAGCATGTTGACTGTCATATAATAGTACGCGACCCTAGTCCTTGTTTGTTCCAACACCACCTTTTGCACAACAGAGAAATTCAACCGTAGGCGTTTGCGGTTTTAGTATTATGATAACGAGCTAGAATAAATTGGAACTGTGAAAAAGCGTGATAAGTGCCATAACGCATTTTAAAAGTGTCAGAGTGTACATTTGTTATACTCTTCTGCACACTAAAAGATCTCCAGTTTTTTGGTGTATTTTTAAGAAAATTTAGATAGAACAAAATTAATGAGAACTAAGGTCCGAGGTCATGAATAATTGAAATAAATCATATGGCTGGCAGAATGACATTGCTGTTACCAGCTACTACAAGTTGATCTTGCAAGTCCGAGCATGTCCAGCTTCATTAAAATTTAATGTGTGTTTTAGTCTTTACCGCAGATGTTAATGATTCCATGCAGTTTCCAGTTGATGTGTTCCATACACAGTGTCATGTACTGGACTTCATGCAGGATTCTCCCTCCCCCCCCCCCTCCCCAGCTCTGCAGAACATATTTTATGATTGTTCTTGATTTGATCTAAAGCATGTTCCTCATACTGATAGCCATTACCAGCAATACCAGATTCGTGAGCATTTGACATAAATATTGTGATCCTCCAACTGAGTGAGGAGAAGAACTGGCAAGTGACAAAACACAGTAAATGTCGCCTCTCCGCTCACTATGGGGATCCTGTCTGTTGAGCAGCCTATAACAAACACTCTGCACAATACAATGATTTTTTTTTTTCTTTTTCTATGAATGTAAACACTCCCCCCCCCCCCCCCTCCCAAGTACACTGTCCAAATGCAGTAAATGACTTCTGATTAACCTGGAGGCAAAACCGATCAGACTTGAGTATCAGGTGACTGGAGCTCAAAATTACATCTCATGTAATATATAGTCTTACATTCGAACTATCAGGTGAGGTCTTTTATTTCGTGTTGAAGCTTCAACACTGAGAATGTGTCTTGTCGTGGGGCACTAAAGTTATTTGTATGCTATTTCTCAAATGCTGATTTTGTTTACCATTGTCTGACCCCCGTTGCAGTCCCTGATGTACAAAAAAGTGATTGACATTCAATACAGAAACAGCTTGGCCAATGAGCTGATGATGTTCCACATGAAGGTAAACGCCCAGTCTCCAGCCAGCCAATCAATCGTGTGTTTGGCCTGCAGCCCAGTTTTTGTTTGTTGTTTTCATTTATTGGGCCTTTATTGTTCTTGTAGCCTTGACAACCTCTTTGTTTCCCCAGTATCGTGACCACGGGGAAATAGAGAAGTTCAGCCGAACAAAACAGACCAGTTATCATTGTGGGACCTAGTAGTAACTCCCTTTTTCCCCCTAGATTTTCACAGTGGGTTGTTTTACTGGATACCCTCCATTAATATAGGTCAACCCCATACCATCAGTAGGGTTTTTAAATCTTCAAGGCCATTTTGAAACAGGAAATTCCTTGTGGTTTCAGGGGCTAATTGAATTGACAGTAATTTAAATGTATTGAAACACAAACTATACCCCTTTTTCCTCCTTTTTTTTCTTCATCAAAGCTTAAATTTAGAAATGAGATTCCCGTACCTGCCATTTTTATTTAGAAAACCTGAATCTAAGAACAGTGAACAAGCCGTATTGCATGTATTTCTTGTGAAATGTTTGCAAATCCATCGCTGTTACACAGTAGGCAAATGAGTGTGATAAGAAGGCAGGGAATTTTGTTCCTGTTTCTGCTTTAAAATGAGGTCCCAGTCTGGTACGCGAATTTACGAAGATCCAAAACTGGACGTTTTGGTATAGACCCTTTCAACTCCCGCGTTGCGGTTGTTTGCGGGGAGCCGCACGGCTTCGAAAAGCACCGTGTAGGGCAAAAACGTCAACTTGCTTTGATGATGGCATCTGAACATGTGCACATTCAAAGTAAAGATGCATTTTTATGCCAGAACCAGCACGTAACGGTTTTGTACAGTTGGATGCCCAACAAGAGGATGGCATCGTTCGACCGTTGTCCACCTCTTCCGCCCTACAAGTGGGGCACGCCGCCATTTTGTTTGCAAATCACGTGATATGGAGGACGGTAAATTAAAAGGGTCCATACTGATCGTCTCTACGTCACCGTGGTCACAGTAGATGGTAGCCACGCACGGAGCCCAGCCGTTCTTGCTGTTGTAGAGCATCTTCTTCATTTTTTATTTTTAATATCTATTAGTTGATCACCGTTATCCTTGGATTTGGGTGTCTTCCTGTTTCTACACGTTTGCCTAGTTTGTAGATTTAGCCTTTTGTTTCCAGCACAATTGAAGCACTTTAGTTTATATCGCCTCTGGTTGTAGGAGAGACAGAAACCGCGAGTGGGAGGAACCATGAAGCCTGTAGAACCTTTTTATTTATTTATTTTTTTAAAATAGACAAAATACCAGTTTTCTTTTACTTCCAATGTTAACCAAGATCTTGAACAAGGACATGAAATGCAGTAGGTCATCGGAACGCTAGGGCCAGATTTACAGGCTTAAATTTGTTACATACGATCAGATTTTCATAGCTATCGGATTTGACCAAAAAGTGAGATGTAGTGCGCCATGAAACTTTCAGATTCTGTTGTCCCAGATCCCGCCTCCCTCAGAACGATTGGGTGGTAAGATCGTAGGGGTAGATGATAACATAGGGAAATGGTGCGTATTAATATGCTTAGATGGGACGCCAGTGCAGAGTAAAAACTTAATATTATTAAGTTATAATAAGTCTCCACAGTAGAGTTGATGGTATAACAGACAAGAGAAGACATGGGAAATTTGGTCACCTGCAGGTTACTGTTACTTTATTTTGCCGCCCCGACGTTCAAGCCTGGATATTGAGGACTTCAACAGCAGTCACGAAGAAGCAGCCAGGGACAGCACGCTGTCGTGTATATCCTTCACCCCGCCCATTTTCTGTCATACTCTCTATTATATATTTATCACCATTTTATTTCCAGTTGTAGCGCTGTGTGTGCTCCAGGTGTTTCCAGTACCTCTGTTATCTAGCCGTGCACGTCACTGTTGTATAGTCTGTAATATGAGCTACGAGTGGAGCCAGGCCATGTACATGTACACAAACATTTGGCCGCTATACCTGGGGCAGATGCGCCTTCATTAAATTGATCTAGTTTTCAGTCTGAATGCGCCTCCCTAGGGATGCGTACGTATTCGTGCCTATCCCTAACCCCGTCCTTATCCTCAACCCTAAATCTTATCGAATCCCTAACCCCTGCCCCCTGCCCTTTCAGCCAAAAAACAGTAGGAAAACAAAAAGAACATCTGAAAGAATAATTAATTAAGGTTGTTGGTAGGAGTATTTCAGGAAGAGCTCTCTAGCTCTGGAGTCACAAAAGGCTTTAAAATAAGTACGCCTAGCGAAAAAAAAAAACTTGAGGGGCCGGGGGGGGGGGGTGCGGCGGCGTGGTCATGCGTACTTGTAACAAGATTGTAGAATATGTGTATCGTCTTTGGCAGTAACCATACTGAAAAAAAAAAAGGTTTAGGTTTTGAATTCTCAGACTTGATAATGTGCATCCTAATGAGCGTTTAAAATTAGACTTAGGAATAGTCCACATTTCATTTCTGGAATAGCCAACGAAAATCCGCTTTTTGTCTTTTTGAAAGATCCAGTGATAAACAGAAGGCCCAGCCGGCCCTTTTTGTAGATTCAAATTTTCAAAGTCAACAGAACAGAAAATTGCTTGGTGTGGCTGAGCCAGTGCTTTTTAATGCCAGTAGGTGATGGATTCCCTAAGGACTAATCTGCGGTAATATTATTATAACGACAAAGATGAAAAAGCAATACATGTACTACTAATGATTTCAGCTTACTAAGTTAATGTTCCCGGGCGCCTTCCTAGTAATTGTTCATTAGGATGCAGCAAATTTTCTGTTGATGAAATAGATACCGGAAATATTTCTGGTCAGGTAAAGGCTAACCCTGGCCTGTCCATTTTTAGAAATTGAAGGTTTTTGTGTGTTCCCCCCCCCCCCCCCCCCCATGGTCAGAGGAACTGGTTAATCATGCTAATCAAGAGCTTTAGATTTAGGTCCAAAGACTGATAATGTCTTCTTTTGAAACATGTGCGTCAAGTGGCTTCGCTTTATAGCTCACATTTCATGTATAGTTTTCATGTATAGTTTTTCTTCCATTAATTTACTTTTCGATTCAGCTTGTATATATTTATATCGAGGGGTGCCCGCGCAAAGACCGCGCGTATCGCCAGTTTTGTAAATTTTATAGGAGAGCGATTTGAACGTTTGTCATGAAGTATCAATTACGACCTCTGTATCCTCATCAATAATTAGGTCAATCAATTCGATAATCGAATTTGAATCATGTCAAAATGTAGTACTTACCAAGGTGAAACAAAAAACCGAAAATTTTCGAGTTACGGTGTTTGCGCAGGTACCCCTCGACTTATGGAGTCTCTTTGTTTCCTTTTATATATTTTTTTTTTTTCGGCTTTTCCTAGGCACATTTATTTCATTTTCGTGTTCTTTTGTTTCTTCCCTTCTGTTGGTACCCCCACCCACCACCCCCTACCTGTTGTCTGTCATGGCCCCGCCCACTTCGTTTCTCAATGGCTGTTTTCCATGTATGTGGGTGTTGCCCCCCGTCAGTCTCTAATGTACAAGAAGCTTGTAGACACACAGCATCGGCATCGGCTGGCCAATGAGCTTATGATATTCCACATCAATCAGGTAGTTTATTCTTGACTGTATCGTAATCATAGTCCTCTGTGTGTGTCTTCCTCTCTGTCGAGTGTCTGCCTGTCTGTCCCTCTGTCTTATCTTGCCAAACCGACTGAAAGTGGTCAAATGAATGTAATAAACTTACTCAGAAAAACTCTGTCGATAAGTTCTAAACAGTGTTTTCATGTGTACGGAAGAGAAAACGGAAACGCCAAGAACCCTTCAGTAGTAAAATGGAAAGAATTTTGTTTCATATGTACTGAAAAAACATTTCCGTGCACACGGAAACATTCTTACTTTTTAAGTTTTTCACTACATGATGAATTTGTACCTTTTCCAGTACCGTTTCCGTACTCATGAAAATACAGCCTAGGGGTGTTTTCGAACAATTGTTGCGCTGTTGGTACCAGGTTAGGTTTTACATACATGTCTTGTAAAGACGGAAGTCGGTGTCTATGATTGACAGTGTGTACGGTGGCAAGAGTGGCACGCAAGGGCAGGTCGATGGGGAAAGATTCGTTATAAATTCAAAAATCCTCTTCTTCTTCTTCTTCTTCTCTCTCCCCCCCCCCCCTTCTCCCCCCTCCCCCCGCTCTAAAAGCTATGAACACATGAAACTTCAGTCCTCGATTTCTCAAAGGGAGTTATAACCTTGTCATTCTAAAGGGGCGCCGCTCTGTGCTCGACGACCACTTGTGTGTGTGTGTGGGGGGGGGGGGGATAGATTTTTATAACGTCAAGTGGCCAATGAGAAGAGGGTTGTTGTTGTTGTTGTTCGTTTCTAGGGTGCGAGATTTTCAAACATTTTCTTATCAACCGCTGAAGTTATTCCCATTGTTTATCTGTTGCTGGTTTTACTGTACTGTCCGGGGCCAGAGACATAAGGCTGTAAGAGTGCCCGGGTTTTGTTTTTTTGTTTTTTTTACCAAGAGAAGTTTCTTCAAATGCCACATTTGTCTTGTGTGTGTGTGGGGGGGGGGGCAGAGGGGTGGGAAAGATAGATATCCTTTGGCTTGAGCTTATTATTCCGACAGCGTCGGTGGGTAGTGGCCGGAATTTTTTTTCACAAAATATTTCCAATTCTGTTTTCATGCAGATGCAGTGTTCTGTTGTTGAGACAGGGTTGTCGACTCGATTGTTGGAGAGGGGGGGGGAGGGGGGGAGAGGTTGAGGGTGTGAATTTTACACACACACACACATAACTACAGAATGCAGGAGTTAATTTGACACCGCAGCTTCAGATGTCTATTTTGAAAAAGTAGGATGGGAAATGGTTAAGTTTGAAAAGCAAAATGAAACATAACAATAACAACTGTCTGTAAACTTTTAATTTGATACCCCATACTCAGTTTTCTATCGAAAGAGAGACAGAGACAAATGTTAGGAATACAAAAAGGTTAAAAGCTCATTTGACACCATACCAGGTCCTCAGATATCTGTTGAGAGAAAGGCGAAGAAATGTCATGGCTGTATGAAGAATAATACTGTGGAGAAGTTCATTTGACACCACCAGCGTTAAGTGTGACTTGAAGGGAAATGGCAGGGGGGTAAGATAAATTAATTATATGGTAAAATTTGATATCATTAATGGCATCAAATGGCATGGGTTAAACCAGGCCAGTCTCAATGTCTGGTAGGACAGAAAGAGAGAGAGGGGGGGGGCGGGTAATCCTCCGGTCCTAGTGGCGGGTGGGCGCCTTTACTAGGGGGGGGGGGGCCTCTTTCTGTCCTATCATTCTGTCTGGCCTCTTGCTTTTTCTAGCATAATGTGACCGCTAAGATGTCCACGTGCATTCTCCAAACTCAGAATCAGAATAACTCATGACTCTGGATCAGATCACTACATGTACAAAACAAGTTTTGAGAGTTTTTACCAATGTGATGAAACTATGTGAATGTATTTAATTCAACTGTTAAACTTGAAAGCTCTGAATACGAAACATAAGTAGAGGACGTATACCAAAGTAGACCGTGAAGGGCGCAGAGTGGCGTTATCGGGCCGACGAGCCGTAAAACCTAAACTCAAACTTAAACTCAGCTGAGTTATTGACAAGGAAAGTGGGCTTTTTTGGGTGTTGCTCTGCTATAAATGAATTAAATGCATAATGAGCGGTGCTAAGTTTGTGAATAGAAGGTGCATTGTTGTGAGTGACCTGTGTATGCGGACAAACACAGATGCATTGTATTGATCTCAAACTGCTGTCGACTGTACGTAAGCAATGTGTTTATGACCGCAATGTAATCTCTTAAGTGTTCTCCAAAGTTCAGGAGTTTTGCATGAAGCACTATCAATGACTCCTTGGTCCAGCAAGTATTTCCTCGGTAGAGAGGACCGCTTTGTATTGTTTTTTGTAAACAAAAGTATAAGATTATATTGGGTTACCATTGGCCATGTTGTACGTTTTTGACGTCTTGCTCAAGTATGGGTGTTATAGAAGTCATATTCACATTGCATGACTGTGTTCATTATGCCTTTGGTCTGATTCTCACACGCTCTCCAACATTTTGAAGGTCTTGAGGGGAGTGAAGGATTGATACTAAGATAGTAGCAGCACGATTCGCAGAGTAACTTCTCCAGCACGATACATTATTACAGTTCATAGTCGAGTATAATTATGTCAATGGACGTACATCATGTTATCAGGTTCTTGCTTGTCGTCACTGCTCGACGCTAATGCCGGGTGTCATTTTTTGACACTTTTCAGATATTTTCAAATCAGTATCTTTTCTTGTCATTTGGCGACATACGTCATTATGATTGTATTGGATGATTACATTTTTCCTATTGGCTCTTTTTTTTTATTTTTTTAAATAATTATTATTATCTGATCGCCCTCATGCTCAGGAATGCAGCCAACCTTCAATTGCCTTTTGGCAGGAGTCTGATATAAAATGCCACTATCGAGGGGCAGTGACGATATACAGGTGCAATATACACTGTGTACTGGTGTTGACGTGAAGTAGAATAGAGGTAATCAGAAACGCGGGGGCAATAGAGCGCTGAGAAAAGTAATCTGAACACAAAAAAGTAGGGCGTTCAGAGGTGTATGTATACCTATTGGGGGTGGAAGTGAAAAAGAAAGCAGGTGATTGAGGCGGGGTTCGAGCCCGCCACCCCTCCTTATCGCACCAACCGCTTTGCCAAGAGGAAGAAGAAACTAATTCGTTGCAAATGAACTTATCAAGCAGTCTGTCTTTCCAATTTGAGACATGAGGAGCAGATAGATGAATGATTGGATCAGACAAGTTAGCTGGTTGATTGGTCACACGGATTGACGGACAGAGTGATACCTACATGAAAAACTGAATGATCACTTGGTGAAAGTACACACTCTAGCCTGGTATTCGGTCCACAGTGTCTAGACCTTTAGACTTAGCTGCAGACGGGTGAAAAATGTGCAAGGACAATAATATCGGACAGCACTTTGGACTACTAAAACACGAAAATATTATGAAGGGGGCGAAGCCGTATGATTTGAGTAATAAAATTATGAGCAATTATTCCTTGGCCTATTTTTACTTGCTTCGTCTTTTGACCTCATTTCTATTTATGGAGTTGTTTTGATTCCCCAGTAAGTAAGTTATGTATCACTGTATGGTTTTGCTCCGCTGTGTATTAATTGGCTGCTCTTATTAGTTGATGCACTCGATGCCGCCATTTCGATGTTTTAGAAACATAAAACGGATTTCATAAAGTAACTGAGCGTGGAAGTTGTTTGAGAATTTATTTTTAAATGAAAAATTGTATCTGAAATTTTAGATCTGATAGGCAGCGACGTTTGCTGATGGTGTTTGTCTTCTTGTCTTTACACCACCACCAACAGCAACACCCTTCCGTGTAATGTAGCTGTGGTGTGTTCCAAGATCTGAATGATTTCTGTAGTAACACATTGATATTGTGGCAAGAGGAAAGGAAAATATGTCTGTGGAGTACGAAACCTCTGTGAGAATATGACTGCTATTTAAATTCAAGAACAACTGGATGTGAGGATCGTGGTCGGTAAGTTGAAAGTCTATGAGTTGCTGTGGGAAGAAGCCGTTCGTATAATGTAAGTACAGATAAGCCGCGAGACGATCTCACAGAACATTAGGCAGTGTACTCGAGGGGAACCGTCAAAATTGATGGCAGATACGACACTGCGTTCATGAATTGTGTTTTCAACTGCTGCCTTGGCGATACATCTTGAGTTCTACCAAACGCAAGCAGTTATACGGAAGTGACGCATTATTTTGAGTTCTGTTTCAAGGTGTTTCGTAGCTATCTTAACATAGTAATAATATCCAGAGATTGAAGTTCAATTCTACTAGATTTGATGCGGTCGGTAATTTGCCTAGCCTGGCAAATTTTCAAGAGCTTCAACCTTCACGCTATAGTCTCTCAAAGCTGAATTCCTCCCCATCACCGACTACTGTACTCTTATTGTACTAATGAGATACGATGCAGGTAATTTTCTGCGTATCTATTGTTTACGTCAAAGCAGAAACTTCTCCAGTCTCCTTTGCCCTCACTGGGAAAATCTGATACATGTGTGAAAAAGGAAGGAAGAAAATTTTTTGTACGGATATTCTGTGTGACACCTGTCCGCCAGCCAGCCCGCTGATCGCGCGACACAGGTCCTGGACGTGTGTGTGCTGGCATTTGCTGGACGCTGACAAGTTCTGATATTTTCTCAGGCTATTCTGAAGCTTGTTTGTAGGGCTTACAGTACTACTCCAGGGGAGATTTATGTCTTTCTCTCCGGAAGGAATCTACCGTTAAAACTCTCCAGGGGCTCTGCCATAGAATCTTGTGTTTTTCCCCCAATCTGATTCAGTGCGTATCAAAGTATCGTTTCTGCGTGTCGCTATCAGTGCACAGTGGCGTCAGCGAGACAAGGAGGATTATGATAATATTCTTGCTGTACTCCTCTATTTTGCTTGTCTGCTGTGTTTTTGCATCGACAATTTCAAAGTATTTAGATCTGTATTTTGTAAAGTAGTAGAACTATGGTTGATGTTGGCTAGATTGAGCATTTCATTGCAGTAGATCATACATGGGTCGAGACAGATACATTTTACCTCTGAGATTTATATTTCTGGAACCGTGTGCGTGTTGTCTTTTCTTGTTCTTGTTTGGTTGGTTTTTTTTAAACTTATAACTTTGCTGATGTTCGTGTCGGTGATAATAATTCAATTGCAGATTTTGGAAAATGATTTTTTATGCAAATTTTTAAAAAAAGGGGGGGGGGGGGCAGGGATTTGCGAGAAAGAAATGATATCTCTCTCTCTCTCTCTCTCTCTCTCTGTCTCTCTCTCTCTCTCTCTCTCTCTCTCTGTCTCTCTCTCTGTCTCTCTCTCTCTCTCTCTCTCTCTGTCTCTCTCTCTCTCTCTCTCTCTCTCTGTCTCTCTCTCTCTCTCTCTCTGTCTCTCTCTCTCTCTCTGTCTCTCTCTCTCTCTCTCTCTCTCTGTCTCTCTCTCTCTCTCTCTCTGTCTCTCTCTCTCTCTCTCTCTGTCTCTCTCTCTCTCTCTCTCTCTCTCTCTCTCTCTGTCTCTCTCTCTCTCTCTGTCTCTGCTCTCTCTCTCTCTCTCTCTCTCTCTCTCTCTCTCTCTCTCTCTCTCTCTCTCTCTCTCTCTCTCTCTCTCTCTCTCTCTCTCTCTCTCTCTCTCTCTCTCTCTCTCCCCCCCCCCCCCTTTCATCTCCGCCGGTCAGATTCTTAAGACAAGACTTTCTTGAGGGAATAGAAAACTTCAACAGAACATTACTTGATTTGATTAGCCGGTAAACAGCACACTCCGGGAATGCCCGGCTCGCTTGGTTGAGTGTGAATAGTGGAATATTTCCGCCCGCCCCCCACAACTTTACTGAGTTGTATTTTTAGCAAAACGCTGCCACAATTTTGACAGGATATTACAGCCATGAATGATGTGCCGTAATTTATGTGTGCCAAGTGTTTTCTTAACTGAAAGTTGAATTGCTTGGATTTGAGGCTTAAGTCTTAGTGTTCTTTCAAAGAAAACATTCGTGATTATGACAGGCTTCGGCGCTGCTGTTCTAACCGTGTGCCTGATGCAAGAAAAATATTTTATTCTGCAGTGATGTGACTGAGGATAGATGTCATATTGAGGTGTTTTTTTGCCATACAGTTGTGTGCGGCATTTTGTCGATTTTGAGGTTTTGTCGTGAAAGTGGTGCTGTCACACCTACTTTTGTTAGGGTAAGTGTCGTTCCAATCGATCAAAAGTTTTTCGAGATATGTGTTTGTGATGGAATGTTGTATGCGTTTTGGCCCTGATTTTACACAACTCTTCAAACTTTCAAGCCTCATTTCCTCGAAAAGGCGAAAATGCACATGCAGCAATATGGGAAGTACCAGACATTGTGGAACATGGAGAATTGAATGATTGTGTATCCCAAAGGAAAACAACAAAACAACAGGAAACAACTTAATAATAGAATAGCCAAAAAGGCAGTCAGTTGGAACTTGTAATTTCAGAATGTACTCGGGTTTGTTCTATGGGAAGTATGGGGTGTTCTTTGCCGTGGTGGATTTAGGTTACTTTAGTCTATGCATATATGAGGGGTGGGTTTCAGTTGCTCAGACTCAAACTCAGGCTGAAAGCCATTTAGATATATGGCTGGGGGGGGGGGGGGAGAGACGCGCTCTATATAGCAGGGGTGGCCAAACCTGCTTAATGTAAGAACCATTTACGGTAAACTTCAGATGTTGGAGAGCCACAAGATATGAACACAATTTACACATTTTGTTACAAACACTTTGTATAAATATTAAGAAATGCATCTGGGCAACAATATTTACTCAGGTATGCATGTTTTTTAAACTGGTAATTTGTATTGGTTTCAGGGGTCACAAAGTGCACATATGTACCAAATATTTTCAAAATCTTGACTGATGATTGTATTAACTATGCTGAATGTATTCAGTATAGCAATTAACTTACGTTTGAAACCAGTGGAGTGTCAGTTCATGCCCAGTAAATAATTGTAAACCTTTTACTTTAGTTGTAAGAGCTCAGCCGCCATATTTCCATGAGCCGTTTATTGAAGGGCAAAGAGCCGCATGTGGCTCGCCAGCCACGGTTTGGCCACCCCTGATATATTATTAGTAAGTGACAACACAGTAACGTTGTGTTGGATGCGGCCGCTTTCCTGTCATTTAGCCATCCATATGTTTGATAAATATAAGATAATTGTTCATCGTGGCAGATATAGCACGCTGGTTTGAGAGCTTCATATTATTTCATCTCCCGACACTTCTGTTTTCTAACTTTTCACTGCCCTGATATGCATTGCATGGTCCGAATTTCAGCAATCTTCTAAACTGATGTTTAGGTAATTCACCAAATGGAAAAATATAAACGTTTATCTGTTTAAGATCTTTCTTTTATGAGGATTTTAGCCGTGGACTATTTCGTCTGGTTTTCTAGTTTTTATTTCTTCTGGTTGTTTTTCTTGGTTCCTTTTTCTGGCTTCAATCCTGTTTCACCTTGCTCCGAGAGCCCCCAATAGGGCAGGGCTGTTTGACCCTGAGAAGGGCTTTTGTTTTAGCCTTCATAAATGCCGTTTTGGAGTGGCGCTAAAGGGTAGAGAAGGATTTAGCGGCTGAAGCAGAGTGTTCTTTTAAAATTGGATAGTGTTGGGGGAGGGGGATGTGGGGTGGACGTTTGTTTTATATTTAGTTGGACCGGGGCCAGGCTATAAATATTTATAAGGAAACATTATTCCTTTATGAGTTAGAGAGAGTTTTTCAATAAAATACACTGCATACCAGGGGATAATGTTCTAAATCTGGAACACTGGTCACAGGGAGATTGACGAAATGTTATAAAAACGACAGAAAAACTGTGAGGTCACAAGGATAGTTACGTCCGAGACACTGCGACGGGCCTTTCCTTCTGTCACTACATGTCCACAACTTGCGCTCGTATAAACAGTGAGGACAATTGGTGCCAGTCCTTTTCGTTCAGTTATGAAGGGGTGTGGTGTGAATTGTTGCATTGTTGACATGAATGATACCCGCGCAAGTCAACAGGCGGAATTTGGCGAATTGAACCATTTCGGTACCCTGTGTCGCGGGTTAAGTCATTTGTTGTGGATTTCCCACGTTGGAGAATTGAATCCATACGTCATGCTAGCTAGGTGTAGGGAGCCACAAACACGAGAGAGCTAGATTCTGTTTGTCGCGTTGGTAAAGGTCAGCTCACTTCAGTGTATGGAGAAATTTAATTATGTAGGAGAGAAAACGGGGTCAAGGGAAGGAAGGAAGGAAGGAAATTAACATGTTATGTAGGTTTTCCCGGATACATTTTTTTTTTCAAACTTCCTCTCGAGCATTGAGAATAAGGAAACATGGTAAACACTAGAAATTGCTTTCGGTTCCTGAGAAATAAATGTACACACACTCACAAGTGTCTCAGCTTTTAAGTGCGGGTGTAAACTGGGCGTTGTTTCCTTCTGGGGTCACTGTACACGTACCGAAGTGTTTTACGTTTTCATACGTCATTTTTTCCGTGCAATAACGGAGCGGATGCTGTGGACAAGACCACTAAGTGTGAGAGAACACGCATTACCAGAGGCAAATACCGCCGTGCTTCTCGGAAAAAAGTTGCATACGCCAGACTCAGAATGTAATAGGACATGGATAAAGACAGTTTACATGGCCGTCAATCGTGTTGTTTGTTTAGTCTCTGTTTTGTGGTGACTGACAGAAATTGCCTATCGTACAACTTTATAGGTAGACAGAAGGATAAAGCGCATTTCATTCTATAAAAATGTAAGTAAAAAGTGTCCTAGACTAGATAGTTTACGATCATGGTCTTTCACCGTAAGTCTGAGTTTTCATGTGTACGGAAACGGAAACGTCAAAAAACCTTCAAATAGTGAAATAGAAAGAATGTTGTCAATGTCATGCGTACGTTAACGCCGTTTCTGCACACATGGAAACACTCCTTCTTCTTATTACTTGATAGATTTTTTTTTTACGTTTCCGTTTCCGTTCACTTGAAAACACGTCAGAATATCGCCGTTTTACGAAAAAAAACCGTGTATACAAAAAAAGCACATTTTTTATAGGAGTCTGGAAGCAAAGAAAAAAACCGAAAGCATTTTGGGTTGCTTTCTATCTCAATCTTTGTTCAATTTCTATTAGGTGGTTATCAAAACAAACCCAGTTTGGAAGATGGAGCATATTTCATTATATAACAGGGGTGGCCAAAGGGCTCGCGAGCCACATGCGGCTCTTTGACATTCAACATGCGGCTCGTGGAAATAATTATGTTGGCAGAGCCTTTTTTCTTTCTTTTTTTGTTTCATCACAGTTAGCAAATAAGAAAAAAAAATTAGAGGTTTATAATTATTTCCTGGGTATGAACTGCGACCCCACTGGTTTCAACCGTAGGTTTAATAGTCATGGCTAGTAAAACTATTTAAGATCTTAAATCCTAATTTTAATAGTAGATCTGAAACTAATACAATGTAGCAGTTAAAAAGAAAAACTGCACACATAAGTAAATATAGATGCTTACATGTATTTAATTTCTGTAATTATATAGGTATAGAATTTTTATAATAAAATGTGTATATAACAATGAAAACGTATGTGTAAATTTTGTTCATATCTTGTGGCTCTCGAACACCTTTGGCTCTTACATTAAAGTTTGGTCACCTCTGATATCTAAAATGATGTTGAAATTTGGAATTAATAGAATTGATCTAGATTGACATACAAGCTCTTTTTCTGTGAAAAGTCAGACTAGAGGTCCGCACATTTTGCACTGTAAAGAGGACTTGCTCAGACCTGGCTTCGGAATGTCTGTGTAGTATTGTGACAGTACATCGTAGTGGCAGTGTGCGTAATCCAGCATTTTGGTCATCTTGACAAATCGTGCTGTATGGCGCTCTCTGGCCTGTTTTACTTACGTACACTACAGCCCTTCCCCTCTCAACAGCCTGAACTTATCCAGCCAGGAATTCTTTGCAGTGAAATTATCCTAAAGAGGCTTGTTGTGTGTGTTTTTTATTCAAAGCTTACCGTGTTGTAGGTCACGTCTACAAGGATCTATTTGATCGATGCAACAAAGGTACGGATAAGCCGCGCGACAGTCTCACAGTTCATGTGGCAGTGCACTGGCGTGGGAAGGAAGGAAGAATTGGTGACAGAGGCTGCTGTAATGTGTATCAACTCACTTTAACGATGCTTGTTTAATGGTATTGGAGAGACGTATTTCCACGCTTTGTTTCATGGTGTTTCATAGTCAGGGCAGGTTTCCACAGGATAGTGCGTTATTTCCCTGGCTTACAGGAGCAGCGGCTGTGAAATATCTGATGTAAACCCGAGTTCTTTACAGCCCCTGGGGCAATTTCTTGTTAATATACGTATATTGACGTGATGTGGAATCTAAGGCAGTTAGTGCAAGATATCTCTGGGCAGCACAATCAGATATTGAATTACTGTTGTTTCTTATAATTATTTTACAGAACGACAAAGGAAAAAAAAAAAAAGTAAAATCGCAAGCAAATGTATACGTGGAAAAAAGCAAGCAAGAAAGAAACTGCTTTATGTGAAGGCCGTTACTGATTGAAGTGTGTTTGTCATTTGTTGGCATTTTAAAGCAAAAATGCAAAGCCCGGGCTTCAAAAGCAAGATTGCCATTTCCGCGAACTGTAAGGCTTCAGTATTCAGCGATATGAACCTATTTGAGGTGGATTTGCCACTATGAATCAGTTTTCCCACAGAGATCACCGTGAAGGATATTTTTTATTATCACAGTTTTTTGGCTGGCCTGAAACACCGTAGCAGTACATGGTATTCAGTTGTATTGAGTGTGTGAGGGCGTGCCTCAAATGGTATGTCGGCTTGGAGCAGAGTCCGTTCAAGTTGAAAGATTGTTGGAGAGAAAACGATGCGTGGGATGGAGGAGGAGAGCGGGGTTATTTATTACCATTTTAAATGTTAAAGCATAGTGGTGTGTAGAATCTAGCATAATAAAGGCCCAGTGGGTATAAAAATATCATATACTTTGTTGTCTTCTAAGAGTCAGGCGACAATCAGAACCCGCCAGCTCTTCATGAAAAAGTCGACACTGTTTGAACAATCATTCATTAGTGGTGGAGGTCTGGTCTAGATCAAATAACCAGTGGTGAAACGCTTGTTCCTGTCGTCAGTGACGCCAGAGTGTCATCAGAGAGGGTCGGGCTTATTTTGTATTCGCTGCGGTCAGTGCCAAATTAAGGCGTGGGCTCTATGGGCTTCAGCCTAGGGCCCCCAGGGACCTCCGCCAGCTGAGGGCCTCCAGGGATGAAGTGAAATTAGAAGTATCTCTTCTCAGTTTGTTGTGTTACACTTAGTCTTGCACCCATCAAAATTGGCCTAATGTTGACATTATGTTGTAGAATGAACTCCGAAATTCATGCTTTTAGTAAAGCACGGGAGGGGGGGGGGGGGGCTCATAGTATGTGTAGCCTGGGGGCCTACAAAATCGTAATACGGGCCTGACTGCCACGACAATGTGGAGTAGTCAACAAGGGGAACGTGTTATGTACGTGAAATTGCCTGTCGTTTTTGTGACAACATTTGCCTCATAGGTCGGTTGGTATGAAAATCCATTTTGACGTAACAAAGGTAGTTTGCGGAGTATCATATTACGGAGGGGTTATATCCCACACGGCTTTTCACTCAGGGAGCCAGTTGGGAGACAGAGATGCCCATTGTGGGAAAACAAATGAGACCATGCTGTCGGTTGTTCAAAGATTGTGTTTGTTATCTTAGCATTCAGTCATCAAAGTCCTTGGATTGAGGTAGATTAACTCACAGTTTGAGATACTTTACCTGCGATCGAAACCGCAGACTGCTTAGCATTAATCTTGGGGTTTCTGTTAAGTGGAGTGTGAAAAGAAGTGATCCGAAATAGTCAGGTAGATGGGGAAGAGAGAGTGGAGAATCTAGGACACGCCGAGTTTTCAGTTTTTTATCGTGTATTTGAAGTGTAAAATATCAGCGGTGGTTTTCAGTGAAGGCAGCTTCGGACATTGCGGGTCACAAGATGCCCAGGTTTCAGGAACTGTGTGTTTAGGTCTTGATTTGAGGAGGTTTCGCTGCTCTTGGCATGTACACCTCCCTTTTCTTGTTTTTATTTTTCTTCTTCGTGTTTCTGTGTGTTTTTTGTGCTAGGGATTAGTTGGTTGTTTTTTTAAGAGTTTTGACCGGGCAGCGGCCTTGTTCGGCCTGCTCTTCTCGACTTTTAAGTGCCAAGGTATCTTTAACGTGCACACGGGTCCTCCGAGTTTTTCGTCTTTATTTAAGAAGACTAGATGCTCAATCATAATTATGATCAGGGACAGGAATTTTTTCCCCAGGAAAACAATCCCAACCTGCCCGCACCAACCGGTGATCTAACACGGTACCTTCTGCATGAGAGGCGAGCACCTTGTTTCAAGGACTGTGACTTGAACCTCACCATTTATATGGGCTCGTCCATCTTATTGTGCATCGTTCACCCCATCTGTAGTAGCCATTACTTTCTCCAGATGTGGTGAGATTGTTTTGGTCTGTCCCGAATTGTATACAGTGTACGTGAAGTTACCTGTAGGCGGAAGTCTAGAAAAATGGAGATGCCAAGACAGGTTTGCAGATAAACGCAATGACGGTTTATTTCCTGTTCATGGACAACAGACACTAAACGAGGCCAGAAACGGAGAAGATTTTGGTATCATTAAAAGATAACTACGGGTGTTCGATAAAGGCTTTCAAAATGATGGAACGTTTGGCAGCTGTTTGAGTAGGGGCAAACGAAAATGTGTGGGTGTCTGTCCTAGATTTTTTATTTCCATTGCCCGTGTCAAGAGTTGCATGAACAGTCCAGCTTGGAATGGCTTGCAGTGGCTTGCAGAAAAAGGAGATGAGGAGACTTGGAGGGGAGATACGGTGCAGACCAGAATTAATCTTTGTATCTGGCGATCTGAAAGAGTTGCGTACCAGGTCTGTGGAAGAAGCGGTTGTCGATGTAAGAAGGGGATCGAATGGGAGGAAACGGCATGGATTATTGTTTCATCAGTAGGTCTCTTCACAGCTCCCGATGTCAGCAAGTTTTTACTGGCAATAAACACGAGACAAAGAGAATGACTCCTCGTGAGGTGGTAAACGAATAGTGTCATGTGGGGCCAGAATTAAAAACCAAAGTTTTTGTTTTATAACGTCAAACACGTTTGGCTAATCAAGAAAATGTCAGATAGACAGAACGTGTTGAAGGATTTGAATTGGAATTTCCAGTGTCAGATAACCGGAAGATAATTTTGTTCGCCAGGACAAACCTGATATCTTTTGTCTGTGTTTCCTTTGTCAGGAGCCAGGATTCACTGACTGAATAATTATTGTACGGGGAAAGTCAGCCCTGAAGCCTTGACAAAGGCCGATGAATTTCAACAAAAGATATCGATAAATTATTTCACATGGTTATGAAGACCTGTCGTGCAAAATGTATCATATTCACGGAGCCCTTGTCGTTTTCGCTCGAATTTACTGAACTAGTGAAATTCCATAGTCCAGATAAGATAATACATTGTGTTATCATAGTACAGGTTTGATGTCGCCGACAGTTTCGTTTTGTGCTGCAGTTCGATTACAGTTCTGGTTGGGATTTTATTGATACACATTTTGTTAACATTCTCAGACAACTTTTGTTTCATTTGTGGACTGGATTGAACTGCCAGTTGTCGTTTTCAAAGTGCCCCGGGGACTTCAAGAATAGAATTTTGTGCACATTAAGAATGGAGTTCGGCCACTTTAGATATCCTAAAATTTCCTTGTAAATTTCATTGTGTTTAGATGTTGTGAGATGAGGTTGTAGACCAATCTTCATTCCAGCGAAATTATTTCTTCTGCCTATTGCTCTGGTTGTGCACGGCGCCATGTGGGGATAGAGTAAGTTTTTAGAAATTATACTGCTATTAAGGGTACCATCTACATCACCACGCCTCCACCATTGGCATCCTTTTTGTTAGTAAAATCCGTTGTACAGCGCGTTTGAGGTACTACTATTACCGTGACGTGTTACTTTTATTATCAAAGTTGTCCATATCGAGGGGCGCCTGCGCAAAGACCGTATTGCCAATTTTGTAAATTAATTTTACAGGAGAGCTGATTTGAAGGTTTGACATGAAGTATCAAATGTCTGTTACGACCTTTAAATCCTCATCAATAATGAGGTCAATTAATTCAATAATGGAATGCGCATCATGTCAAAATGTAATACTTACGAAGGCGAAATAGAATATGCAAAAAGAAAATCGGGGTACTGTGTTTGCAAAGGCATCCCACGATATAATCCAGCAGATATAATAGAAATTGATAATATAATGTACCTACAAATATCAGTTTTGTGATTCTATAAACTAGTGAGTGGTTGTTTGGGGGCCCGTGTTATAGTGAGTAGGCCTATAAATATATCATGTAGGTTTCAGTCTGAGCAATGAGTAGTACTTTCTTGTGGGAGAAAGAAAAAAACAACACTAGACAGAGAGAAACGCGGTAACAGTTTAGGTGTGATTATAATATGTGTGATGACGACGTGCGGCAGATAACAGGTGGCAGTTGTAACAGCCTGTACGGTACGTACGTTATGATGCTGAACTAGCCCTGTATTGGATTACTGACTGGTTGTTGGATGTTTCAGTCCAGACACGATGGTACAGTAGTGAACTCCGTTGTCGGTTGGAATAACTAGAGCGCATTGTGGTTAGATGTCTACAGTTATAGACTGCGAGACGGATGTTACAATGGGACCTTTGCCAACAACTTTGGTTACTATACCAGTTAGATAGAGCCCGATGGAATTGATCAGAATCTAGAACTATGAACTAGAAAAGTCTATGGAGTATACCAGATGTGTCTGACCAGGCTGACCCATGTCAGTGTGAGTACTGCATGGATGATCGCAGCATCTCCGTCCTAGAAAAGCGAGCGAGCATGTTGGTGGTAAGTTGCTTTGTTTGTTTGTATTAAGACCCCGGAAGTGATTCACACCTAACTCCAAATCTGAAAGATGGGATGAATCAAATTGTGTGTCATGAAAATGATGAAGTTCCCAGACTGCAAATTCGTGGATAATATCAAAGCATTTGATTACGTTGTGGGATATTTTCTGTGTATTGACTGGTATCAGGTATTAGATTTAAATGGACGATTGACCCGCAAAATGTACGTGTTGGGGCGGATATCCACACTGAGTGTGCTGGTGCCAGTGACCTCAGTTTGGTAGTCGATATAATCATTCTTGACCATCCTTTGTATATAATATGTTAAAAACCCGCCAGTCTATTGTGATTACTAGCTGTATCCGGTTTAAATATTTCATTTTCAAATGCCCAAACATTGAAGGCCTTTCAGAGTCAGTTATGAATGTTAAGTACCGGTGCCTGGTCAATCGTCTAGGCACCATAATGTATCACTAGAGATATACAGACATTCATCACTCGGTTGCAGTTCCCACAAGAATTCAACACGAGAAAAGTAAGTTATTTTCAGTGTTTTCTACAATATACGCTGTAAGTGAACTAAATGATCATGGAAAACCCCTTGATTATGTCCCTAAGAACAAATGCTCTGGAAAACGGATTTCGCCCACAAGCAAAAAAAATAGGGGGCGGAGCCTGGAGGATTAAACATCCTGCTGGGAAAAGTGGGAAAAATACAAGTATTTGAGTTGTATGGAGTTTATTTCGAACGTCTAAACAACAGGAACAAACTTCCTCGTAGATAATTATGGGCAAGTTGCCTTGCCTTACCCAGAGCCTTGAACCCTTAAGGGAGGGAGTAGTGGGAGAAAGAGGGGTGGCGAGTAGCGATGTCCTAAAGTCTTTTCCAGACCCGCGACGATCTTGCGCGGGGAAACCGCCTTTTTGCAGTCCTTTCTCTGTCCACTCTTTCGTATTGCATGAGCGTCTTTTTCGCTGCCTTGGTTTGCTTGGAGCGGCTTACAGAAGATGGAAAGGGGGGGGGGGGGGATAAAGGTACAGACCAGTGTTAATCTTTGTATCTTGCAACCTGAAAGAGCTGCCTAGGCGTGTAGAAGAAGCGGATGTCGATGTAGTCTATTGGGCAGGTGAAATTAATATCTGTAAAGGTTAATTGTGGTCGTACTTTTCCACCGAGACATGTTGAATGAACATAATTATCGTGAGCGCAGAAGCGAGAGAAGAAACGAGGAGAAAAAAAGTGTGTGTGTGGGTGGGTCTGTGGGACAGGAAACTTGAAGTGAACACCGAGAAAGAGAGAGAGGGCCGTACCAGGGGAAAGATGCACCACTATCATTTGGTCGACCTGCCAATCTCATGATCGTAAAAGTTTGATACTTGTCAGATAAACATCGCGCGTACCCAGGCTAAAGCCTCTCAACTTGTCGCCAGATGTCAGAAAATGAAGCTTTCATTGTTGGTACAAGCGCAGAACCTGGACACTGGATGGGGGATGATAACATCATTAGCCACGTGTGAGCAGAGTTGGTGGGGTTGTGGGGGAGGGAGCGAGGTTTAAATACCGGCAGCAAAATGCGCGGTGGTTTGGGGGGGGGGAGGGGCTTGGAAGTGTTTTAAATATAATCTTATTGTGGCTAATAGCAGAGTGTCAGTTGATACGAACAACCGCGAATACAATCTGATCAATAGGCTTAGCTTGCAGTGCTTAGAGGATACTGCACTGTGACTCTGTTTGCCGTTAATGAAACTTGGGTTCAGTGGCCAGAATATGATTTTTTTTTTTTAGCACTAGCTGAGGTCCCCTGCCCTGCCCGGGATACATTTGTTTTTCAGAATTGATGAATTGATGCTTATAATGGATCTGCTTCATTGTGCCCGTTTCTTTGGGTTTATTTTGTTGTTGTTGTAATTTGTTTGTTTTGCTTGCTTTTAGATAAGTCTTACTGTACTGCCGTTGCGTGTTGGTGCCCTTTGCACCCCGTTAGTATTGATTCATGAAATGGCAGTGATTTGCGCACAGGGCAGTGTTTAATAGCGAACACATCGCAGGAAGTGACGTTATTGGCTTGTCGAAAAAAAAAAGGTTGGGGGGATTTTGCGACACAAAGCAAACTCATAAAATACTTCCCTACCATTTCAAGTGTCCAAATGTTAAAAAGAACCTTCTGCGGTTCGAAAGAAAAGCACCTGCAAAATTTCACGCAAATCCGAGCTGTATGGGCGCTGGCAGGTCTTGTTAACAATTCAGCGAGTTTGTTTCTTTTAAAATTATATACCATCTGGAATAGTGCAGTGTCTGTCTACCTCACTGTTTGCCTCATTGGCCAATGCCAGGATAATTGTGAGTGCTGGACCGTTGAAGTATTTGCGGTGGGAATATGATTTGGACATTACAGTCATGCAAGGATACATCCACCCGAGAGACAGCCTGACAGTCCGGATGTGGTTCTAGGACTAAACAATAATTGTTCATCTGGTTTACTGACCGTGCTTGGACAAAGCAGTATACAACTCAAATTCCAACACCGCATAGAACGCGACGGAATCAGCTTTGCTTGAAGCGCAAAGACAAAGTGTTAGCACAAAGCTGATCATGTGCATAACGTGATATCTTCAGCTGGGCGATATCCATAATGTGAGCCTTTCCAGTGAAACATTGTCATTTTGTTTTTCAAAATTGAGTAAAGGGTATACTGTGAATGTACAAACTGTCCTGAGAAGAATACTCTTTATTTCATGTAAAAAATGTAGAAAATTGTCCAAGTTATGGCTATTTCAAGGTGGCACGGTAGAAAAAGTCACTTTTGAGAAAAACGCGTTCAAAGTCAACGTAAATTTAAAAAGACCGTTAGATTGGATCAAAATTTATAGTCGGAGTTCATTAAAATTCTTTTGCCCAGGTGTAGAGAAATGATTGAGGAATCTATTCAGGCCGAAAACTGATATAGGACCGGGAAATCCCTATCCTCCTGCTTTTGGCTCCGTCTCGAAAGTGCCGAGCGCGACATGCGGACTATTCCCCAACAGCGTCTTTGAGATCCTTTTGTTTCTCGGGGGCCTCAGCATAGTGCTGTTGCCCAACCCCCCCCCCCCCCTACAGCGTCTCATTTAATATTTTCCTTTGGCTGAGATGCCTGGGATTGCTGTATTTTCGGCACGGAAATAAGAAAGGCCCCATTTTTTCTTTCTCTCAAACTATGTGGCCTTTACCTGTCTGAATTATATACATGTAGCTATCTACCTACTTGTATCTCGCTACCAACCTACCTCACTACCATCTGCCTAGTTCGGCGCTATTCAACTGTACTCATTTACATAACTTTTTTTCAAATCCATACACAAAACAACTTTTGAGAACTTTACCAATATGATAAAAGTATACATTATTTATGAAAGTATTCAATCCTGTTGTTAAACTTGACAGCTCTGAATACGAAACATAAATAAAGAACGTCACTCAAATAGACCGTGAAGGGCGCAAAGTGGCCGTTATCTTGCCGACGCGCCGTAAAAACTCAAACCCAAACCCTAACTATGCTGTAGGGAAGTGTTTGTCAACATTTTTTCTTTTTCTCCCCCCCCCCCCCCCCCCCCCACACACACACACACACACAAAACAACAAAAACAAAACAAAACAAAAACGTGCGCCCCCACCATGAAAGGACAAAGAGATTTATATATTCAGCATGTACACTGTTAAGTTCGATGTTATAATCCCAGCTAAACAAGGAAACCACCAACACAGCATAATCAAACAACAGTTTATTTGTATAATTAAGTTAAAATACACCATGAAATTAAGGTTTCTATGAAAAATTCCTAGGCCCCACTGTGAAGTCCCACATCCCACCAAAATATTAACCCCCTCCGCCCACCTTGAGAAACACTGCTGTAGATTGAATAGACCACGTTGCGTTGGCCATGTTGATCAGGTACTAATGCAAGACCCAATATACAGCGTTACAGTACAGTCAGGCATTGATGAGTGACAGGCTGGGTTAAAAATTCTAATGTTTTGTTTTTTCCCCCTCTTTTTTTCTAATTGCAATCAGCCAGTATAAATAAATGAATGGGGGGGGGGGGGGGATATGCGTGTGTGTCTATATGTGTAGACCTTTAATCCATTGTGTAAAACAGCTGGGTCTAATTTCACCCTTTCAATTATAGGCTTACGCTAACTGGCCAGCTGTTACACTGTAGAGTAGTTTAGAAAATGCAAAGCTTGGGGCATTTTTGTTCCCCGTTTCTTTTGGTTATAGCATGAGTGTCATGTTATTGTTGTTCTGGAATTGTGAAATACTGAAGTAATGTGAACATCTCATTTTTAAAAAAGGGCAGGGCAGGGCGAAGAGAAACTTTGCCTTTGATCTGTATGAATATGAACAAAGAGAAAATAGCCTTCTCGCCTGTTTTTATTTCATTTCATTTCATTGTGGCTTGGCAGTGTGATTGTACTGTTGTAGAAATGAGGAATGTTATGTGTTCTTTCAGAGTCATCTATAGTGTCTAGAATTCAACCTTCTTGCCTGTTTTTATTTCATTTCATTGTGGCCTAGCAGTGCAGCTGTACTGTTGTAGAAATGAGGAATGTTATGTGTTGTGTCAAAACCATACACATATTTATACATACATGTATAAGGAATAGAAAAGAGCAAGTAAACTCCAATATAGTTTGTATGGAATTTTTAAAATTATTATTATTTGTCTTAAATTGCCTTGCTTTCTAGCTTATGAAGGAGAGAGAGTGAGAGAGAGAAAGAGAGACGATTGATAAATCTTGGTGAAATCATAGGCCAAAACAATTTGCTGGTGACAAATAAATAGAGAGATGGATGATTGGGTGACTGTCTGACTGATTGTTTGACCAGATAGACATATGGTAGACAGACAAACAGATAGATAAATTGGTAAGTAGACATATACATGAAGAGATACATTGACAGACAGACAGAAAAGTAAGTAGGCAGACAGGTGGTGAATGGATAGATAGTCCAGTAGGTTATGGACGTGTGGAAAGAAGTTTGCTGGATGCTTAAGAGCAGCTCTATTGTTACATGGAATGATATTCTATGATGCCAGAGGTAGAAATTGAAGAGCATTTTTTTTCCAAAACTGAGCAAATCAAATTTTGCCCAAGTTATGGCCCCTTTCAGGTAGTCCCTCAAAATTAGTGTGCTACTCGATGTACATATTCAGTTAAAACTTGCTATATCCCGTCTTTATCTTTGCATCAAGACTGGACATGCCAAGTTGTAATGGAACACTTACACCGCATCTTACTCAATTTTTGAGTGACTAGCCGAAAGGGGCCATAACTAAGGCAAAATTTGATTTGCCCAGTTTTGGAAAAACACTCTTCAGTTCTTGTTGGTCATTGTTACAGGTTAAAACAACTTAAACTTTCACTGTACTTTCCTACACTGTCAGTCTAATATGTCCAACATTCTAAATTATGAATGTATTACTTCATGGGAAAGATTCTGTGGCATAGTTGATAGCTTAACATTGTTTATGTTCATATTAATTAAAAAAGGAAAAGTTGAGGCGAGATTTTCTTTCAATGTGAGACATTCTAAACATGTAATAAATCTGTTGGTACTTTGTTGAAAAAAGGTTTATCCTTTTCCATTAATGTCATAATTTGGGGGACGATGGTTTTTTTTTTCTTTTTTGGCCTTTTAAATACAAATGAAGACCCAGATGAAAAAAAACGACCATAGTCATATATATCCATAAAACGGGGGGGGGGGGGGGGGGGGGGGATGATTTTTTAAAGTTTGAAAGTCCCCAAGTGCATTGTTAATGGAGATGGAGAAAAGCAACCTAGCTGTTTTGTCAGAGGGAGGCTTTACTTAAGTAGAAAAACTTGGCCTTGGGGCAAAATAGGCAATGTTGTGATTTTTTAAAATAACCAAAAACATCTTTAAAATTGGTCTGTGGTTGTTCTTCCATCTGAGTCTTCAAATATTAGTTTTTGGTATGTATCAGCAAACATTAGGCCGTGAACACCAAGAATGTCTTTCAGTCTGATTTGATCCTAACCCTCTAGTGCTGAGACAAAAAATGGCTAATCCCAGTGCTTCTGAAATAATATGCTGAACTGATTTTGAATAGTCAGATGAATGCAAAAATATAAATATAATTGGAAAAATTATTTGATAATAAGTAAATGTATCAAAGATAAAGCATTTTGGCTCCAGGTGACCAGTTTCAAATGTTGTATACTGGGTGCTAGAGGGCGAAGCAGTTGTTGAGAAATTGATTATGAAATATTTCTGTTCAGTTCTTGGTGAATTTATAATGTTTCTTGTTTTTTCTGTGGGACATTTTAGCAAGTGCCGACTGAGGAGGTGAGGATAATGGCAGAGACAAGGATTCCACCCATCACAGACTTCAGTCCAAACTTTGACAGCTTCGACTTTCCCCCTAGGACTATACCAGAGTCGCAAACAGTCATGGTGGGTCCACATGTTTCTCTGTTTGTTGCATCACATTTTGTGATTGGCAATAGTCATGAAGTTCTGCATTTAGGTCATAACGCCTCCCCAGTCATAACACAATATTATAAAAACCTCAGAAAAACTGTGGGGTTACAGCAAAGTCAAAATATGGGCAAAAGAAAGATTTGAATGTAGCAAAGCCTCGCATAAGAAACAATACCAAAATATTGATAGTTTTTGACCTTCCCCTTTCTTTGTGTATTGCTGTATCGTTTGGGCATTATTTCTTAGCGAGGCTTCACTACATACAACTTTTTCCTTTTTGCCAATTTTTGACACAAACAGAACACATGTGCCTGTATCATTTTTGTAACATTTTCAGAAAACAAGAAAAAGTATCATTGCTATGTGAAAATTTGTGGCTTGCGCCAAAGCGGTTTCGTGTCAAAATCCAGACTTTGAAGGCTCCATATGAAACTTCATGTTGTTTAGGAAACAACAAACTAGCCTTATTTTATCTGGGACATAAGGCCTTAAAATGTTTTGAGAAATGAATTAAGCATTTGTGTTATGACCATGACAATAAACAGGCCTTTATAGGCACAGTATTAAGCAAACCAGAGAAATCTGTGAGGTTGCAGCAGGGCTTGGAGCTAAGTTAGAATATGGCAAAAGGGAACAAAAAAGGAAAATTGTGTGGCATGGCCATATATAAATGCTTTATGAGTTTGCACACTAGACACTACTATTTCAGTGGCAGATACATCTATCTGTTTTGGTGTAAACGAATTATATCTCAGGCAAGTTCATAGAGACAAATAAAGTACAAAAAGGCCATGTTGTCAGTTACGCCACTCTGCCTTTGCATGGTACAGTTGTACTCAGTGATCATACTTGTGATGATGTTGATGATGATGATGATAATGATGGTAATGGGAAAGTTGATGAAGGTAGTGGAGGGGGCATTCTTACCAACAGCAATTCTTATCAATGCTGACCACAAAAAAAACAAACAGCTGAAAAAGTTATAGTCAGGAAAAGAATATCCAAGTGAGTCGCAATGCAGGTAGAAACACTCAATAGCTGACTGCGGCTAAATGTAGGAATGAATGAAGTAACAAAAAGAAAGTAAAGCAAATACATCTCAGCGGGATTACTTGTGTATCCAGTCTGAATGTTTCTGTTTTCTTTATTCTTTACAGTCCTGCTTGAGTATGTTTGAGGATTTGGGCTTCTTGTCCAGATGGAGAGTTAAAATTGATACTCTGGTCAGGTGAGGCCACTCGTATTCATTCAAATTCATATGGATACAGTGTGAACGTTTTGTCACTGCTCTACACACACCCGCTTTGAATGACAACATTCTAACTCCCCTCCATCAACTTTAGAGAAATTGAGGATTGAAGTTTCATGTGATCATAGCTGTTAGAGCAAAGAATTTTTATCGTTTTATTAATACTTATAAATTACACACCAAATCCGCTTGACACTTTGACACACAGTGGAGAAGGCCTGTAGAAGTAGTGTGTAACTCAGTTCAGCCAGAAAGTGGAGACAGAACCTTGTCATTGTAAGGGGATGTAATGGCATAAGTCATTTTTGACATTTTGAGTCATTATCCCTTTAGACTTCATAATGTAGCGCCAGTGATACACAGACATTTATCACTCGGTTGCAGTTCCCACAAGAACTCAGCGTGCGAAAAATAAGTTATTTTTAGTGTTTTCGGCTATCTACACAATAAATCAACTGAATTGATCATGAAAAACCCCTGAATTTAATTACGTCCCTAGGAACAAAATTCTCATGAAATCAGAATTCACCCACAAGCAAAAATGGGGGTGGAGGCCAGAAGGTTAAGGAAAACTTGTTTCTTTTCCTTATTTGGTGATTTATGCTGTTGTAATTCTATTGGGTCATTACATTTTCTAATTAGGGCATTTCTTTTTCCATAATATTATCTGACAGACCCTCATGGTCAGGAATGCAAGAACCATCAGTTGCCTTTTGGCGCAAGTCTGACATATGCCTTTGTTGCAGAACAGTGACGATATGTCCGCTTCTCTATCTGAAAGGAGTAACTAGAGTTGATCTCTTTGCTGCGAGACTCCTGTAACTAACATTTCGAAAATTTTACAGGAGAGCCAAAAAACTGATTTTCTTTGGCTTATTGCCGCCAGCCAATTCTAAAGACAATGGACTTGATTATTTGAATATCGTTATTTATTGAAATTGAGCCATGAGCCTTTGACACAAGGTGCAACATTGATTTTCAGACCCAAAGAACAAAGAAAGTGATTTTGGCCAAAAATGTTAGTTACAGGAGTCTTGCAGCAAAGCGACGAGTTGAGACCAGTGACTTCATTTGCATGTGGGAAAAAAAGGTTCTGTTCACATTGCTGTGACTGTTCACTTTAGTGCTAATACCAAAAATACCTTACAGTGTTCTTGTCCTGGAAGACAAAAGTCATTTTTGTGTGGTTGTAGTCATGCTTGACAAGTTCATTGTTTTGTATGAGAATCTTTGTCAGTGGAGAAAGGACTACCAACATTTGAGGTTCCTGGTTGTAATTCTTGCAGTGTTAATTGGTAATGGTGAACTGTTGGTCAGGTTGTTTCTTACCATAGCAAGCATGTTTGGGTTTTTTTTGTATTATACATCAAGAGGCTGGAGATAAGATACAATCGCTCTTGCCGATAAGAGTGTTACGTTTTTATTTAGATTTTTACTGATGGTGAAGAATATTGTAATTCTTCCTGATAAGAATAGAAATGTTGCTTTTTATTCAGATTTTTACTGATGGTGAAGATAGTTTAAGTCTTCCCGATGAGGATAAGGTTACTTTTTACATGTATTCAGATTTTTACTGATCTTGTAACTCTTCCTGATAAGAATAAATGTTACTTTCCACATGTGCTCAGATTTTTACTGATGGTGAAGAAAGGCTATCGAAACCCTCCCTACCACAACTGGATGCATGCCTACGCAGTCACTCACTTCTGTTACCTGCTGATCAAGAATCTGCATCTCCACAACTATTTGGAGTGAGTCAACTTCTGAGTGTATTTGCCTCTGTGTTGTTTTTCTGTCTTTACCACTAGCATGAAAGTGTCAGGGGACCAGGTGCAGGTGGAACAGTGCATCACATGCACATTGCGAGAGACTACAGAATAGAGATACTACCCGAAGCAACACAAGGCAGAAATACGTCACCAGTTTTAAACTCCACTATGCCATTTTGTATTAGATCGATTGTTCGTAACTAGGCACATATGCAGCGATGTATACTGTAAACATCAGAGTGTATGTATGTAGAGAGAGATCTCGCTTCCGCCAAATCGCGAAACTAGGTCATAGCAGTAATAAGAATTGAAAAAGACCGTCTTCACCAGAGTCAGTGTGAGTATCTGTTTACTGCGGTTTGTTCATATTTTTGGGTTGATTGAAACTATTTCCAGCCGTTTGTCAGTTATTGCTCCCAGTGGAAATATTGTTTATCCCCGATCAAGTCAAGTGAAGTTGCATGTCATCCAAAATGGCAGTGCACTTACTTCCTGTAGTAGTCACGAAAAGTGGGCTTCTTTTGCTTCTGTTCCCTATTCTGTGCCAGAGACGGGGGCTTTTGAAGATAGAACAAAGTGCTTCTAGCTCGGGGGGGGGGGAATTCAGTTCTATTAAGTTGTCAGTGTGAATGCTTTCTACATTGCACTCATCATAAACTGTACTCATCATAAAATGTGCTATCATAAAATGTACTCATCATGACATTTACTGTTCTGTTTATCCAGTGAAAGCTTTTTATCATTCCATTATCATACCAATAACTCACTGAGACATTATCATTTTTAGACCTCACTAGTAATATGCTGTATGTATGATGAACGTTTAAGATGCAGCATAATGAGGTCATGGGATATAGTCAGTCATGAAGTACAGTGGTGTTTGTCACTAGATTGCTGTTACTTGTACGTACGTGTCCCAAGTGTTCTGCGCTGGGGGTACGTGTTTTAAAGCATTTTGTGTCTCCAGAGCTAAAGAGCTCCCTCCAAAATACTCTTAACAACAGCCTTAATTAATGATTCTTTCAGTTTTTCTTTTTCTCTTGTTTTTTTGGTTGAAAGGGTAGGGGGGCAGTGTTAGGGATTGGATAAGATTTAGGATTGAGTCTAAGAGCGAGGGTAGGGATAGATACGTTTACATACATTCCCTAGCACAAAACGCCTGGGGTATGTACATACAAGTCACAACAGCCTTATCACTATTAACTGTCAGTGAAGTCTTTAAAGTCTAATCAGAGCGTTCAGAGTTCTGTGATGAATGTCTGTATTCATTCTACAGAGACATCGAACTACTGGCTTGTTTTGTCTCACGTTTATGCCAGGACATTCATTCTCTCTCTCTCTCTCTCTCTCAGTTTTGATGAATGACTGTCTTTTATCCACAGAGACATCGAACTACTGGCTCTTTTTGTCTCATGTTTATGCCATGACATTGACCACAGGGGTACCACCAACTCTTTCCAGGTTCAGTCGGTGAGTTACCCAGCACTATGTACACCAGTGTTTCTCCGCCTTTTTTTTCTCCCATGTCTGACTTCGGTTTTCCAAATAAACACGCCCCACCATGATCGATCATAGTTAATTTAATTTACAGAAAGATTTTTAAATACTTGTATATTCAATATGTATACATTCAAAAGAAGGAAACCACCAACTTCGCATAAACAAACAACAGTTTATCTATATAGTTAAGTTAAAATACACTATGAAATTAAGATTTCTATGAAAAATCCCAAGGCTCCACTCTGAAGTCTCACACTCCAGTAAAATATCATGGTGTTCACCCCACCTTGAGAAACACTGATGTAGACCCAGAGTGATTATTCAAACACCTGTTTTACTTTGTTGCCGTGATCCGTGTTTCTCAAACTTCTCTAACAATGCTGGCACTTGAGTTGCCATGCACCCCTTCCTTCAGTGTTACAGCTTTCATGCTACTTCGTTGTTCAAAGTTTTTAGGACCAATATTAAAATACCTGTTGACAAATTCAGGACACTAATGTAATAACTTATTAAAACGGAGAAATAAACATAAATGCCTTTGGTATCAGAAAACAGTAACCCACTACTGACAGTTTCAAACTCACACTTGGAAAAACAGTGACACAAACTGATATCCCCACTGACTTCCATCTTCAAAATTTCAGAGTGGAAATACACCCAACTGTCATGAAACAAGATTTAAGATTTAATTGAAGGTGTTTGTATTAAGGTATTAATGTATAAATTAACTAAATTAATGATTAAGTTAAATCTGATCAAAACTGCAAGATCCCAAAGATTTCATGAATAATCCAGTTTTGATCCTTGTCTTCATTACGTACACATGGTCAATTAAATAAAAAGTTGAAGCTGTGCTCATTTTATATTTCTTTTAAGTAACTATTGTATCTTTACTGCAGCGTTCGACACCATCGATCACGAAATCCTGCTCAGAAGGCTAGAAACATCGTTTGGAATCAGAGGGGTCGCCCTTAAATGGGTCGAATCTTACCTGTCAAATCGCCACCAATTTGTTGTAACCAACAAAATAAGATCTTTTTCTTATGCGCTTCAGTATGGCGTACCACAAGGCTCAGTGCTTGGTCCTATTTTGTTTACTATCTATACTATTCCACTTGTACATGAAATAAAGAAATTTAATTTACAATATCATTTCTATGCTGATGATACCCAGCTCTACAGTTCTGCCTTGCCATGCGATGTTGACAGCCTTCTGCAGCAGGCTGGAAACTGTATAACAGAAATTAAAAGCTGGATGAACCAAAACAAACTGGCACTAAATGAGGATAAAACTGAGGTTATTTTATTAGGCCGTGAGCGGGTTCTGCAAGAAGTGGACAGAACTGAGATGATAATTGGCACTAATTCAATAGAAATTTCAAAAAAAGTAAAAAACCTAGGGGTTTACATTGATTCAAATCTTTCTATGTCATCTCAGGTTAGTCACCTCATTCGTATTCTATACATGGAAATCTGGAAAATTGGTAAAATCAGACATCTTATTTCAACTGAAACTGCGGCTGTTTTAGTAAATTCTTTTGTACTTTCAAAGCTTGACTATTGCAACTCCCTTTTGGCTGGAATTTCACAAAAAAATATTAGAAAACTCCAAATTGCTCAAAACAATGCAGCGAGACTTGTTTTGAAGAAAAAGAAAAGAGATTCAGCACTGCCACTTCTGCAGAGTTTGCACTGGCTGCCAGTCGAGAAAAGAATAATGTACAAATTGTCTTCCATTTGTCACAAATGTGTCAATAATACTGCTCCATCGTACCTAGTTGATTTAACTGATTACTATGTTCCATCTTGTCAACTAAGATCATCATCTGACACTACAAAATTGAAAGTACCTAAAATGAATCTGTCCACTGTAGGAGAAAAGTCCTTTTCATTTCTTGGCCCTACCATCTGGAACACTCTTCCAAAGACAACCAGGGAAATTAATGACATTGGTTCTTTCAAACGCCATCTGAAGACCCATTTCTTTCAGACAAACTAGGCTAGGTGTTTTTCGGCGGCAACAATGGTAAATATTTTTGAATTTCTTTTGTGTATGCGTGTGTGTGTGTGTGTGTAAGAGTTTGTTAAAGCGCCCAGAGCTTGTCATCGACGGGGTTGGGCGCTATATAAATGCAATATATTATTATTATTATTATTACTGATGTTATTTTCAGCAATCAGTGCTTGCTGCCTTGTACAGCTCAGAAGGATCTGTGATGGAGGTATGGATAAACGTCTGTGCTGTTCTGTTGTCTTGCCGCATAATGAACTGTAACAGATGTTAGTTGTGTGACTATGGAGATTGGTCAAGGACTCAGATAGCATCAGTCGGTTGTTGGAACCTCACCTTTGAAGCTGATGTTAGGGGAACGTAGTCTAATTTGTATTTGTATTTTGTATTTGTGTACTACTTTAATCCCATTTGGGAAATTTGACTTTTGTGTCATTGCACCCAGTTACAACTGGAGCAGGCACGTCGTCGCCACAGTGCAGCGCCGGTCAGCGTTTTTTGTTTTTTGTGTGTGTGTGTGTGGGGGGGGGGGGGGTAGGGATGAATCTTATTTGATTTTGCCCAGGCAGCGGCCTGTACAGCCTGCTCTTTACGATTTCCAACTGCCAAGGAATCTTTAACACGCACACGGGCCCTCCGAATTTTTTTGTCCCTATCTGAGAAGACTAGGTGCTCGATCCTACCCCTCCAATGAGATCAGGGACACAAAAATATGAGAAAAATCCCGAACTTACAACATGCCTGCACCGGCCGGGTTTTGAACCCGGTGAACCCGGCGCCCTTGGCATGAGAGGCGAGCACTTTGCCTTGAGACCACCATGTCCCAAAATAGAGCCAAATAGAGAAAATACTGAGCTGTGTTCACTGCTCAACTGTAGCTTTCTATGTAAGATAATACATTCCCCTAACAATAAGCTCATAGGTTAAACTTGAAGAGGTTCCACCAGCTGACTGATGATATGTATTTGTTGGGGCTGTGACACTCCCAGTGTTGCTTCTCTTTAGTGTGGATAAATAATATTTGTTTTTGGTATTTCATTTTAAATTCCCTCCTAAGCTGCTTGGCCTGATCCATGTTCATATATCTAGGGGGAATTTCTGTCAGAAAAACCAATCAAATTTTAGTGTGCATTTTAAACTTAAGTAATTTTTGTAGTTTGGCAACATCAGGTGCGTTAGAGTCGCAGTGTTATTTTGTGATTTTCCACCCTCTGATCGAGGGTGTCTCTTTTCTAACCCTGCCTCCCTGTCTGTCCGTCTGTCTGTCACTGCTGTAGCACCTTTCATCACTTGTTATCCTTAATCGCTCAGTGGATGGCAACAACTGCAAAAGTGTTTACCTTTCCTGTTCCTTTTACAAATCTGTCCAATAAGAAATGCAGAGGCTGTGGGATTGCAGCAAAGCTTGGCTGGTGTGTAGATTTGACCCCTCAAAAAAAAAAAGAAAAATTTGTAACTTGCAAAGCCACAAGTTGGCAATAATGAACAAGAAAATCAAACGGTACATTTAAAAGATTCTTTTTTTTTCCCCTCCTGTTGTTTTCCCCTTATGTCATTTGTCACTGACTGATCATCTCGTTTGTCTCCACAGCGTCATCACCTGGCACAGAGTATGTGTATCCTCAACACTGAGGGCAGCAATTTGTTTGAGACCCTCTCTAGCAAGGTCAGTCAGTCTCGTGTGCTTTTTACTTTGTATTAGTGCCCAGTCTTAATAACTTGCAATGCCTGAACAAATTCTGATGAAAGAGGAAATGGAAGAGGCAAAAAGGCATGAGGGTTGCATGGTAAACTGTCATAATTCAGTTTTTACAAATTTTTCAGGAGAAGCAGAAAGCTAAGTAACTTTCTTTGTCAGACTTTATAGTCACAATATTTTTAAAAATACTTTACCATGGGACCATGAATTTGAAATCTCATAAGGCAAGATGTTTTGTTTTATGTCGTATTCCACTTTTCCTGAGTACCATACACAACATTGATAGCCATGAGATTTATGGTAGAATTAAAAGGTCAATTCACTTAGAAGACATTCAGCGGAATCAAAAACTCCCACATACTTAATCAGCAGAGATACTGTGCAGTCAAGTGGTATTCTGTGATATTAGTGATAAAACACATTTTGTTGTCAAAGAAGCTAACATTTAAATAGAATGAAATGTTTCTCTATGAAAACAGATCAGTAGATTCATGAAAATGCAGTATCCATGCAAAAAGGAAAAGATGAGATAGGACGACGGAATGCTGAATGTCGCTTGTGTATTATCAGTCTCATAACATGACCTAGGGCTCATGTAGGTATAGCTCTCTTCGTCAGTATGTTCAGTTTCTTGGTTCATAGTACGCTTTTATCTAGACTGCCGGTTCAATGCGAGTTCGTGTTTTTATATGCTCAGTAAACCGCGAAATCATGGTAACACCTTACACGTTTTAGTTACTCGTTCCCGTCACAACAAAGACATCGCGAAAGTAATAGTTCATACTCAGCACTCCCCCCTCACAGTGCCTGTCTAACAACAACAAATATACTCTTGTGAACCCTTAGCACAACTGAAACTATAGTCGACCCGTGACATGTCAGCTTTGTTTCCCAATTGTTGCATAGTGAGTGCCGTAAGTCACATTGAAATACATTGCTTTGAGAGAAGGCTGTTGTTATAAGTACATACGCATTCCAAGCATTTTACCTTAGAGGCGCATGTGTATACGTGCCTATCCCTAACCTCCTCCTTATCCTCAACCCTAGATCTTATCGAATCTTCAACCAGGCCCCCTTGCCTTTTCAACCATAAAACAGGAGGAAAGCAAAAGAAAATCTGAAAGAATAATTAATTAAGGCTGTTAGGATTATTTCGGGAGGAGCTCTCTAGCTCTGGAGCCACAAAGGGTTTTAAAAAAGCAAAAAAACTTGGGGGGATCTACGTTCTTGTAACAACACTCTGGAGAGAAAGGGTACAAACTGGATGTCACAATAAGTGTAAACGTTGTTTTTTGTGACCAGGAGTACCAGACAGTTTTGGACCTGATGCGTGATATCATCCTGGCCACAGATCTGGCTCATCATCTCAGGACAGTCAAAGAGCAGGAGGAGTTGGCAGAAAGTAAGAACAGAGAGAGAGAAAGACTTAATGAGTTGAGTGAAGAACGAGAGAGAGAAAGAGATAAAGATATGCAAAGCATGCTGTTGCCAGTGATACTGTTGTAACCAGGGATGGAATTTTGCCGATTTTCGTTGGTTTCCCAATTTTATTTAGCCTTTGTTTTAGTAAGAATTTTTGTTCCAATTATGTTGACTAGTTGACCCACTGACTCGGGGAATACACAAACGTAATTTTTTTTAAGTTCCTACCTACGGTGTGTAAATTGAGGCGCAGAACAATATTTCCTGCCATACTTATACTCAAAGAAAATGCGTTTTTTTTTTCTGGCCCAATATGGTGGAATTCTCTCTTCTGTTCAACTCAGTTGTAGCTCAAAATCAACGAAAGTATTAAAATTATAGCGAACTTCAAGACCTTCTAAAATATGCCCACATACACCTTTAGGTCTCTCTGTGCATAATATGATATTTTGTAGAATTTATGACTCAGCGGTTATAAAGTCTTTTATTGGAGGCCTTACTTCCTTTATAATATGATGTTCAGTGTAACCATTTTATGCAGCAATTATACCTTTCAGTGTCACAGACCTCTAAAGCGGTCACCGGCATTTTCCTAAACATGCGCACTGAGACCACTGTAGTGGTCGGGGCGTAGGTTGGATCTATGATAAAATAATGTACGAATACGAACGAGGGCGTTATAATTTTTTATCTATGAGTTTCAGGAGTGATGTTCAGGTAATGTTATTTGCCACTATGTCCCAGGGCTGTGACACAGAAAAGGTTAAGTACAGGGGTGGTATTCGTTTAGAATGTCCTAGTTTTTTGCTGAAAGACCATTTCCATCCCTGTGTAGCTTTCAGGAGAAGTAGTAAATTCTGTTCCATGCCATTGATTCCCTGTCCTCTGTCCACCAGGGGGAGACTACGACAGGAACAAACCCAAAGATAAACATATCCTGTTGTGTCTGCTGATGACAGCCTGTGATTTGTCTGACCAGACCAAAAACTGGAACAACACCAAGCATATCGCTGTAAGTACTTTCACAATCCTTGCCGGACTGAACTCAGACATTGGTTCCATATCCATCATGGGTCCAAATAAGCATATCACTGTAAGTGCTTTCACAGACCCTGCTGGACTGAACTCGGACATTGGTTCCATATCCATCATGGGTCCAAATAAGCATATCACTGTAAGTGCTTTCACAGACCCTGCTGGACTGAACTCGGACATTGGTTCCATTATCCATCATGGGTCCAAAACAGTCCTGTTTTTTGGTATTGTTTTTTCTGTCTCTGAAACCAAGAACAAACATTTAATACAAGACATTACAAATACATACACAACAAAAGCAGGATAAGGAATTTCACTGGTGTAAATCAGAATACTGTAGCAAGTTCGTGAAGACAGCAGTACATATCGAGGGGTGCCTGCGCAAACACCGCAACTTGAAAATTTTTGAGTTTTTTGTTGTTCTGGCATATTCTGTTTTGCCTTAGTAAGTACTACATTTTGACATGATGGGAATTCTATTATCGAATTAATTGACCTAATTATTGTTGAGGATTTACAGGTCATTACGACATTTGATACTTCATGTCAAACTTTCAAATCACTCTCCTATAAAATTTACAAAACTGGCAAAACGGTCTTTGCACAGTCACCCCTCGATATAGTTACAGGATGACAACAGAAAAGACAGGTAAATACACTAATGTATGCAGCATTACAAGGCCATCTCCTTTCAAAATTTGTGGTCTCAACATTACCTTCTTCTTTGTAACAAGAGCAATAGAAGCTAAGCCACATTTTCTGTATTCAGAGTGCTGAACCTGTCACAATATAGACAATACTTACTCAAACAGCTGCTACACCACTACATTTTGTGCATGACTGATAGCCTAACTAATTGCTTTTGTTCAATATGTAGAGCATATTTTTGAAACCACTCAGCCGGTAGTTCAGCGAGGGTTGAGTATGAGCCAGACCATTGCCTGTGATAATGCAGCATTAATGTTCAAGTACACATGCATCATAAGAGCAACCCATTGCCTATGGCAGGGGGAAAAAATTCTTTTTCTAAAGTTTACAGAACACACATATAATAATATATTCATCCTACATAGTCCAGACTTGCTCTGGATATGCATTTTCCCCACACTTCATGCATTAACTTGGCTAGACAAGCTTTGTGTACAGAATGGCTTGTATCAATTTTACTGTACATTTGTTCCAGTATGAATGAGAACTCATTGATGATTACAAACTCTGGACCTTTGTCAGCTGTATGTAATTCTGTATGATCTCTCTTTGTCCCCGAATGTGTGGCATGCAATAGCCAACTATCTATAAAACATATTTTAACTGATAGTGTGAACTTCGTGCATATCTGAAGAAGGTACTATACCTGTGGATCCATGAAAGAATTATTCTCTGACATGGACCCGCAAGGCATCCTGTCCTTTCCGAGAAAGGCTAAGATCTACAACTTGATTTAAAAACTTTATACTCATTTACAAAACGTTTTCCAGGTCTATATAAAACAATTTTTTAGAATTTTACAAATGTGTTAAAATTATATGAATGTATTTAGTTCTATGTTAAACTTAAAAGCTCTGAATACGCAACATAAATAAGGAGAGTGTACCCAAATAGACCGTGAAGGGCGCAAAGTGGCCATGATCGTGCCGACATGCCGTAAAACCCAAACATAAACTCTCTCCCAAGTTCATTTTTTCTTTTGCTCCCCACAAAATGAAGGACAGTTGTTAGATTCTTCCTTCCTTAAACAATACATTCGGAATCATTAAATTGTGACATTCCCAAGGACTGGAGTAACTCAAAAGTTAAAAAAAAAAATTGATTTTCATGTATGTGTGGTGGCCTGAGAAAACCCACCACGTGGTGAAATTTTTACATTTTGCATAAATGGTACAGCTGTCTGTAGCAATCATTACTGTTTACTGACTTTTTAAATTATTCAGATTGGACAATTCAGGACAAGTTATGAATTTTTAGACAGCCAGTCAACAAAAACAGAAACTCAGAAAATCACGTTTAAAGTTTACACTGTGCACTACTTACAGTGCAATGGTCGTTTGCTGTTTTTATGTGCCCTGGGTGGGAAACGAAGTTATGAACAAAACCGTACATGACAGTACAGGGTTTGGGAAAACTTTTCACACGTGAAAATGCATCTGCACTTCACGTCTATGTCGAGCAATTCTAGTGCCAATTTTGGAAAAATCTGTCTTGACATAGGCGTCATAAATAAATGATAATAAGATATTTATACATGGAATTTGATGTTAAGCTGCTTACAAGTGATAGAAAAATTTATGACCATTTCATTTCTGTATCTAACTATATTTTGACCCGGTGTCATATTTTCGATTTATTTTTAGCTCTAGCTCAAAACTACGCCCAGCAACTTCCAAAAGGTTTTCTCAGGCTGCCACAAATACGTTCAACTACATTCAAAGCTGCATCGAATGATCTTGTTCATAGACTCCTAATCAGAGAAATGATTCAATAGCAAACTCAAAAACTCATGGTCGCTAGATCAGTTGTGCTAAAATAAAATAATTTTTTTTTGTTACTCCTGAAAAGTAGTCACAACTGATTGCTACGTTGATGAGATGTAGGGAGAATGCAGTTAAACAGTCATAATTAAGGATTAGGTACATTAGATAAATATAAAAGAATTATTTTAATTTAAGACCAACTTTTCTGTTTGATTGCCTTCCCCGAGGCATATTATGAAAAAAAGACTGATAAATGCGAAAATCAAGTGACAAAAACAATTTCGATAATACAGCACAGCAAAGGTCACAGTGTAACCATTGGCGAGGTGTTTCAGTCACATGGTGAAGGTTCAAGCAGAGAATGAGGATAGTGGCTTGATTTAAATCTACATCTAGTATCTCTTGCAATGCAATACTCTTCTTAAAATCTCCTGATGGCCCACAACATGATAAGCATTTTCGATAACTGGCTGTTAAAACTTAACATTTTACATTGTACATTTATCCATGACGTGAATGAAAAACTCTGTTTTATCTGCCGTAGAGTCATGATATTTTCAGTGTGATAATTTATGATAGTCATGAAAGCTCATGCAATTTCAGAATGTTGAGGGGATCAAATTTGACTCTGTCAGCATATGAAATGTTTTCAGGTGTGTTATTACAAGCATCTGTTGCATTTTACATATGTTACATCTTTCTGTCGGCAAGCCCAGTACATAGCCGTGTGGAGGGATATATTTGTCGTGTTGTGGTGCGCAACATTTTGCTGATCTTTAGTTTTTGTTAAGAAAGTGGTTCTCTCACTCATAATTTCATTACGTATAAGTATCATTTCAATTGGTTAAAAACTTTTCGAGGTATGTGTTTGTGATGAAATGTTTGATGCGTTTTAGCCTTTTTGCTGACCAAACTTCAATCAGCATTTTCTCGAAAAGACACAAATGCACTTACAACAATATGGCAAATAACCAACAATATATTGGGTCCCAGTCATAGACAATAGGCCAGGGAAGACGATATAATGAGCCATGTGGTCAGTCTATCAAACTGCTCTTTTGACATGTGGGTCAAGTGTGAAAACTTTGTGAAGATCAACATATACATGTAACCAGTTCACCCAGCTTGGTTTCCATTGTACCAAGCATAAAGATGGTTTCACAGTTTGACATAAACATTCATGGCACAGTTCCAGTATATAGGCATTGTTTCTCTCTCTCTTGTGTCTTGGATAGCTACAGGCATTTAAGGGTAATGAATAAAGTTGGACACAAGACATTTTGGTTGATAGCCCTCGTTGGCTTATTTGCTGGTGCTGTTTGGTATGTCACTTGGTGAAATAAGTTGCTCAGAAATCCAGTTTAAGAGGATTTTCTCTTGGCACTTTCTTTTTTGGAAGTGGTGACTTTGCTTACATGTTGAGTCACACTTCGGTCTAATTATGACTGAATATACTTCATTTGTGTGGTTTGCCCAGGTTATTATGGAAGGAAAAATTTCGGTTATGTTTTTTTACCTTCATTTTTAAGTCTTTTGAACATCTGGATGGTCATAGCATTAGGCAAATACACAGGGCCGGATTAAGACATTTAGAGCCCCTTAAGCACTCAAAAAATGTTGGTGTCCAGTATATGTATACTGTATATGTAATTCAAAATATAAACAAAAATAAACCATAAAATACATTGATACATTTAAAAATAAATAAAGCGAGTCTTATACGCAAAAACATGTACTTTAATTTTTTCATTTATCGTGGAGGCCCCTTTTGGTGGATGCTGGTTCAGCTGCACCATTTGCAGTTTTGCACCGTGTGGTCCCCGGTAAATCCGGTTAGTTTTGCCCTCCGCAATTTGCTTCAGTTTCACTAAGATTCCTTCCCATGTCACTTCATGTGTGCCTGTTGTTGAGTTTACTGAATTATGATATATGTTTATGTAATGATGTGTAAGATATGTGTACCATGTGTCTTAAACTCTCTGTGTAAAGAGAATTTCCCTCATGGGATACTAAAGTAATTCTTATTTGATCTAATCTTGACTTATCGTATCCTATTTTATTTTATTTTGTCTTGAATGTATTCTCCATTGTATTTCTGTTTTCTTACTTGTCTCCTGCAGGCACTGGTGTATCAAGAATTTTTCTCGCAAGGTGATCTAGAGAAAGCTTTGGGGAAAAACCCACTTGAGATGATGGACAGAGAGAGAGCCTGTGTACCTGAGCTCCAGATTTCCTTCTTGGACAATATAGCTGCCCCAGTGTACAAGTAAGTCCAGGGTGTCTCTGATCACAATCACCACCAACATGTGCCGCGTAGGAACAATAGTGTTAGTTTGGCTCATTCCCTACGGTAATTTTTGTGGGTGTGGACAGGAACTCTCAACACTATCCAGTTTGAAATTTAGGCGTGGTTGGAAGATGTTTTTTTCTTTCACTTAGTATAAACAAAAGATCAAACATAACATATGTAACAAGATGGGTAAAGATGAGGTGTAGATGAACCATTGATGTGGGTTTCACTCTTGTTACTGCGGCTGGTTAGGCCGCAACATTCACTCGGTTCGTGCCAGGGCGGTAAAACTGCTCACACTGTCAAAGAAGAATGTAAGTCTATTGTAGGGCATAAAGGACGCTTGTTCAATCATACACACACCTGCTCTCGACTAGGGGAAGAGACGCATTGCTTGGGTCTTGACATCCCCGGGGTTTTATACCCTTCTTTCCCATCCTCCCACTGTCTTGGTCAGCATAACTGTCGCTCACAGATCCGCACTGTGATTGGACTTTATACAAAATACTGAATGCCAAAATACCACATACCACACATACATCAGATTAAAGGAAAATCAATGGACCAGGATAGGATTCGATATTTTGAAAGGTTGGCTTTGATATTGGTGCGGAAAATCAATGTCCACTTTCTTAATCAAAAATCCGCAAGCCGAATATTTGGATTACCATAGTGAATAAGTTAATTGTTTATCTACCTCAAACAGCAGAACCACCAAAATGAAGAACCAGTTAGCAATTACAATGTGACGAACGATTGAATACCCATTATGGTCTTCATGCATTTGCTGTTGAAGCTTTCCAAGTTGTTTGTTCTAGCCCCTGGCTTGATGACCAAAAAACTGGTGTCTTCATTTATTTTTTATTTTCTTTGAGAATTTATGGTATGGTTTTATTGTATTGTCAGCCTAGAGGCATTGCAAAAGCTTGGGGGGAGAGGGGGGGGGGGGGGGCACACTTTAACAGGTGAAACTGGTAATACTAATATCAGTTTTGTAGTATTGTAATTGAGCTGATTATGTTATTGCTTGTAAATTTACAGTTTGAAATGGGGAGATTTAATGGTTTGCTGGTGTTTTGTTGTTGTTGTTTTTTTTTTCATTTTTATGGAGACACAGATGTGCAGAATACTGATCAGAATAAATGTTTGACATAGTTTTGCCTGTTGATTTCAGAATTCTGGCCAAAATGTTCTCTGAAGCCCAGACTCCCATGAAGAATGTTGAGGAAAATCGTAAACATTGGGTTCACATAGGACAGCTGCTCAAACTCCGGCATGGCAACTCCACGCAGGCCATGAGTGTAGAACAGATCATTTCTATTGAGGAGGAGGAAGATTCACCCCCAAACAGTGGTGGATCACAAGTCAATGGACGATGAGACAAGTTGTATGAGTGCATGGTTGTATGTGTATATGTGTACTATGAATACTGAGGACAATGCTCTAAATGCACAGGGGTATTTTTGTCATGTGTACAAGAGTGTGTGTCGTGGGCAAATAGAGAATAAATGAAGAATGGACAGGCAGACAAATGAGAGCTTTGTACATATCATGGCATATTGAACAATGTGATCCTAGCAACAGGTGGGTGGGTCTGGCACTACATATCCATGTGTCCATTTGGCAGTCAGATCATGGAGTGGTCATCTTTGAGTGACCATCCTAGTCTTGACCTGGGTAGGCCCAGCACTAATAGATCTATGTGACCATCAGCACATGGAATAATGGTCATCTCTGAATGACCACCACAATAACCCTGGATGTGTCCAACACTAGATATATCCTTCCGACAGTCAGCTCATGGAATGGTCATTTCTGAATGATCCCTCTGTGGATTGGCCTCCCAAGCAATGGTGGAGGTTTGGCAAAATGAGGCAGATCACGGTTTGAGCATCAAGTTTTCAGAATTTTTTTTTTATCATTTAAACCCAAGAGGCTCAGCTGATAGAATTGGACAGGGTGCTGAATTGATTTTAAAGACCATGTCACCCTCTTTAGAAAGAAATCATGCTCTATCACATAGGATATCTAGCACTGAAAAAAAGGCTGCACTTTTTACCTACAGGCTACAGAGCTCAGCCATGTGTTTGCACTAAAATCATGCACTCATCTGTGCTGAAAATATCAATAGACACCAGTTGGTGAAAGAATAATGTTTAAACATGAACAAAACAAGTTTGGAATGACACTCTATGACTGGGTTTAGACATGTTGTTTTAATCTACTAAACTGGGCTCCATTTTTGAGAGAATGAATATTGTGTGAAAAAGCAAATGTTTTCATTTGGTAATCACTTTTTTTTTAACAGTAATGTTTAAGTAGTTTCCAGTGGAATCAAGTTGCCGGCACTTCCTTCGCTCTTCAATTTGCTTTATCTGTTGACCCCTCAGCTGGTAGTTGGGTCAGTCATGTGCAGGATATTCAAAAAGCTAAGCTGAAATTGCCTGATATGTATGTTTCCGCAAAGACACCTTAACTTTCGGTCATGGACTGCTGGATCCTGTACGTGTTGCTGATGTCTGGCATGGTATTCCATGGGCCTAACTACATGCTTTGTTCAACAATTTCTGTGAACCATAAAATACAGCAGGAAGTCTGAAATGACTTTACGTTCAGAAAATCCTGTTTCTTTGCCCTGCAAGCTGTCCAGCAGTTGAACTGTAATTAAGGTGATTCTTTATTTGGAATATCATTTCTGTGGTCAGACAGGCACTCCCGAGAAGCTGATGATGGAATTGCTGGTAAGACATAAGACACTGGATTCCAAAAAATGCCAGTGAGTTTATTTTGCAGTAACAGCCTTCACTGGTAGCTTTCTGAATATCATGGGCCGCACATTGGTAGCATCATTACTCTTCTAATGTTGAATCCACAGAAAATGCCATAATTTTGTGTTATACTGAAAGTTGTGTGTAGAACAATTTTTTTAACATTAGAAATGTGTAATGGAAGGTTTACTATGTTTAATGCTTAGAATAATTTCTGACCTGAAGTAACTTTGGTGATATTGTTTCCCTAATTACAAAAAGTCTGGAACAGCAGAATACATACAGACATAAGGTGCATCACTAATAAATATTTAAAACAATCCAAGGTAGTGCACCTAACATTCTGCAAGAAGCTAGCCTCATTGGGAGCATGATTCTTTTAAAGTTCTCCTACTTTCTGAATTATGATGTATTGTACATCATACAGCAAATTGAGACCCTTAATGAGGGAATAGTAGGCAGCTATCTGTCTCCTGAGATAATGGTGGCACTGTAGTTTGGTCGTGTCAGTCGTGTCGAATGCAGCGTTTGATGTGGCTCAGCAGCCCAATCCTACATGTATAATGGCAGTCCCTTCCGCAGGTGTGGCAGGCAAACCCCGAAGGCAGACCTGAGTTCTGAGTAAGCTGCCTCTGTTCCTGTTAGGAGGGAATAGTCCTGTGATTATTGAATGGTTTTGAGACTCCAGCTGATAGATTTGTCATTTATGCTTCACCCCATTATGAAATGCGACATAACAATCGATAATAAATAATAAACCAGTTGTGAAAATGATGCAGGTTTGAATGTCAACAAATCTCAATTCTTTCACAGCATAAGAACTGCTCTCTCAGTTTGCCAAACCTCCCAGACTATTGTGTAATGAAACTGAAACCACCACTTTAACCAATATTTAGCTATGGATGAGGGGGGACATGTTTTGGTACCACACTCACCAGTTTGCTTGAAAGTCAGGTAGGAGATTGTGATATCGTGGGAAATCACCCACTCATATTTATTTTCTATCTTTATGTATTTACTCAAACCATGTTTATATTCTTGTTTGTTGTTGATTTTTTTCTCATTTATCTGACACCAAATCTCATCCTAGAAATCCACAGATATTGTTCACTTCATCTCATGCATAAAACTAATGTACAGGATTCTTGTATAAATGAGATAAAAATGAGAAGTTAACTAAAGATATATCATGAAATAGAGAATGTGAAAATTTTTAATATTCAGTCAAATGAATTTGGATGTTTCACATCGTTGTATGTGCGCGGGTTGGCAGTCAGAATGTCTTATGTCCAGAATAATCAAATTGAGAAAAACGAGTTTCAAATTTGTAACTTTAATGAAAGTTCAAATAATTGCAATAACTTCAGCACGATCACATGAATAGTTTTATTGGGTTATGAAATAAAGTCACACATCTTGTGTCTTGGATATCTAAAGGTATTTAATAGTGCTAAATAAAATTGGACGCGACACATTTTGGTTGATAGCCCTCATAGGTTTATCTGCTAGTTCTCTTTGGTATGTCACATGGTGAAGTAAGTTGCACGGAAATCCAGTTTAAGATTTTCTCTTAGCACTCAAATTTCAACGGAATGACATTGTGTCAATCATAGAAGGTAACTAGTTAGTTACACTCAAGAAAGAGAAAAAGTTTACATGAAAGACTGGTAAAGAAAACTGAGTGGAAGTCAAGACTATAGATGAGTGTCCAAGTTGTAAATGTAATATACTAACAAATCAACAACTTCCTTTGATATAGAATATAGACCGTACCCATGTCAAGATTACATAATCCTTACTAATATTTAAACAAAACCAACCAGATTGTCTTTAAAATTCTAATAAGAGCACACATTGCATGCTGTAACGATGCTTTTTAATGAAATTGGGATATGTCTTTGTTATTAACCCTTTCAATGTCACATCCTTGGGACATACTGGCAAATTATATTACTCGCAAATTACTCCTGAAACTCATGGAAAAGAAATTAGAACACACTCATTCGTATTTGCATAATGCTTTCTCCTAGATCCAACTTACTTCCGACTGACCGCTGTAGTGGTCTCGGCAGACATATTTAGGAAAATGCCGGCGACCATTGTGGAGGTCTGTGACATTGAAAGGATTAATGAGACATCAGGCATCTTCAAAAGGAGGCCATATCATATTGACTGTGAACATTGTTGATGAGAAATGTATGCTCATATCCTGGGCAATCATTTAGTAAGAAATTCCATCTCATGGCATCTAATACATAGGACATGACTGTTCACTGGTAATTATTAATTATTCCTCATGATTCAGAGATGATATCTGCATAGACAACAAATTATAGTTGTAGATTTCTTTTGATAAAACTTTGCAGTATGTAGCAAACTGGTATTTTATAAGCAGTTTTGACTGTCTTATTGGTTGATACATCCCACATTTCATCAACAGATTCATGAATTGCACAAAAATTTAACTTTTCCAGAATCAGAAAAGCTTTGAAACTGTTATAAATAATTATCATAACATAGAACATACATGCCGATATAACATCCCCTTAGAATGACAAGGTTCTAACTCCCTTCCATCAACTTTTGAGAAATGGAGGATTGAAGTTTCATGTGATCATAGCTTTTTAAGCAAAGAAGGTTTTTGTTTTTAGTAATACTTAGAAATTACACGCTGAATCTGCTTGATACTTTGACACACAATGGAGAGGAGAAGGCCCATAGAAGTAATGTGTAATGTGTAACTGTCCAGTCAAAAAGTGGAGAGGGAATCTTGTCCTTGTAAGGGGGACGATAATGTGTAAGTTGACACAATGAGGTCGACATTCTTGATTCTAAAAAGTTGAGTTATTCTGTGTGAGCAATCATCTGTTTCACTCTATTCACATAGCGTAAACATTTTCCACACAGCACAAACATTTTCCACATGGCACAAATCCATCATAGTTGTAATTACACATGTATCATTCATTTCATCCAGCTTAATTACAACAAATAGGCATCATCATTCTTCACTGTACCAACTTCTGATGACTGGAGGATCATTTTTATCCATCCATCCTTCATTTGTCCAACATTTCAACATACAGCATTTTTACAGTGCTTCATTTTGCTGCCTGAGATGAACATCCCTGTATGTGAAATTTTGCATAGTAATTATAGGTGTGTTGATCTCAGGTGATAATTTCAACATCTGCCTAACAGTTCAACTGTCCAAATTTTTACCTGTCCAACATTATTTGTTCCGTGCATTTCACCTGTTCTAAATTTGTCAGAACAGGTTGTCTTGTTATGATTTGCATAATATAGTTTGTTAACTCTTTTCACCAACCTGGAATTGTGATTTCTATTTTCATGCAATGATCAGATGAGTTTTGTCGGATTCTTTAGTATCCAGTTTGGATAGATCTGACAAAATGATCTGGGAAGATGTCTTCACAGTGAAATATTAAAACTTTTGTTTTTTGATGCAACATGGCATGAGGAAGGTTTTGGTGTTGAGGATGCTTCTAATTAGCATATGGCACAAAAATACCACAGGCGAGATTGTCAGAATTCGTGCAAGATAATTTAGGCATTTGTTTAAGTAATTTTAACCCAATTACTGCTACATGCATGCACATTTGTGATTTCTCCATTGGTAAGGAGCTTCTTGAAGAGTTATGGTGATATAGTAAAACAGCTGTAACTCTTTGGAATAAAGTTTTGGCCCATAATAGCTATACATTTTTGGAAAGGAAATTGGATAAGGATTGTAAAAAAAAATGTGAAAGACCGTAATTGACTGAAAAAATTGATTAAACACAGCACTAGGGTTAAACCTCAGTACCTCGGTAAAGATAATATGCTTACTGTACTAAAGGAAAGCATGTCTGGGTCCAGATAGCATAACTTTAATGAACAGACTGACAATTTTTGGTTTGAATTCGTATGATTTTTTAACATTGTCGATCTCGTTGAACCTGAAGTGTCAGATTTTTAATACAAGTTGTAGTTGTACCCAGATTTAAGAATCTTTCTGTCAGAGGGAAATTTCACTGAATGTTTCACTGAAAATGATGGGAAAGTGCTTTTTAAAATTTTTTTTTTAATGCCCTGAAGCAATACTGAAGTACAGTGACTTAAGATACATACATGTACATTATTCCACAATTTGATAAGTGTAAAATCAGGAAGAAAATCTGTGGATGCTTGACTTCTCTAGAGCACCAAAATTAATGCTGAAACTCTGTATACGATGGTATTTTGATTTTTTTGTTTTTAATGTCTGGCAATGACACAGTGAGGTTAGTGGGTGCGGAAAAAGGAAGCTTCGTGCTCTTCAACGAGGGAGGGAGAAAAGGCAGTTTATCAAAATGCTGTCCAATCAAAGCCAATAGGGAACAGTCAAAAAGTGCTACCTCTGTTGTCAGCATGTATGGGCACATTTTTGTTTACCCTAAACCTAGCAGCTGTGTGCTAGAAGTGGGCTTTGCCCTAAATAAAGCAGCTGTATGCTAAAGGTAAGCTTTTTAAGAAGTTCAGTTACCACTCAGTGCACAAAATTAGACACAGCTTCAGATGGGAAGGTGAGAGAGCAGCAAGCCAGAGTTTTTTTTTTCCTTTTTGTTTTAGTTCATTCATTTTATTTACGAGTTCTTTTGTTTCTGATTCATTTTCACAGCATCCAACAGTTCTAAATACAATCTCATATTTGGGCATCTTGCCTGTTGTGATAGTTTTTTTTATTGGTGCTGACAGAAGCATGGATTTTAATGGCCTTTTTTTTTCTGTCAATGTTTTGTTCATTTTGCGAAAGAGCCACATAGTTTCATTGTTATCACAAGCAAATGCTGAGGTTCACCTGATAGACAGAGAAATGTTGGTAATTAATATCATGTGTACTTGTAGAAGAGACTATAGAGATAGAAACTTGAATTAACTCATTCGCTATGGTAAGCCGAATATTCAGCTTGCAGGTTTTTGCTTCGCTATAGAAAGCTGAATATCCGGCTCAAGTAGACACCGATTTTCCAACACTAACTGCTAAGCCAACTTCTCGAAATATTGAATCCCATCCTGGTTCATTGATTTTCCTTTACTTTAATGTCTAATGTATTATGTCTTGTGTTTATACTGAATGAAAGAAAAAAGGTTTTTGAACTACGTCTAAATTTCAAACGGGATCGTATTGAGAGTTCCTGTCCACACCCACAAAAGTTACCATAAGGAATGAGTTAAGTATTGTACATATATAATATTTTAGGATCATTATCAAAATCCACTGTTTTAGACACATAGACAGTCACACTCTTATGAGATTTACAAGTATTTATTAAGTTAACATCCGAGCGCTAGAAAGCATCCATCTTCAAGTTCTTCAACATGAGTTAATCAAATTTAGGAGCATTTCAAGTGCATCGTTTTATCAAAAAGTTCTTGTATGCTAAAGTTAACTTGATAATTTTTGTTTTGATAGAGGAGCTAAAACCTGAGGGAACATATTTTATAAGATAAGTGAGCTGTCATAGCTGATTCTATTTGTTCTGCTGTTCTTTGGTGCATTAAGTGCTGTTTCATGATGTAGATGTCCAGATAAAAAACTGAAAGAAATATGAATTGTGAGTTGTAGTGATGGCAATACACTTTCTTTATACGTGTATAATGTATGTATGTTAAGTGATGAGTATATGCTAAGGTTTCCACCCTCACAGCTCAACCTATGTTGCCTATGGTTTTTTTTACTGTAACCTGCTCAGTATTGGTTTGCCAACCCTCGGTTTTCATTTACCTTGCATGGCATTTAATTGCTTCATTATCATCTTGCCTATGATTTCTATCTTTAATTCGCTGTCTGTTTGCAAAGGCAAATATACCTTGTTATAGTTTGTGGTCAGCTTGAATTTTGAGTCAATAGAATCTAAAACTGCTACGATGTGGAAGGGTTTTTTAGCTCAAAATGTTAAAGTGTCAGAGAATTTGTTTTACAGTAAGGGTAGAAAGTGTGAATTTGGGTTTTACGGCGCATTGACATGACAACAGCCGCTTTGGGCTTATCACGGTCTATTTGGGTTCTTTATTTATGTTTGATATTCAGAACTCTAGTTCGCAAATAGAAGTGCGTAGTTCCTTACAAATTTTATCACATTGGTAAAATTCTCAAAAGGTGTTTTGTATGGATCTGAAGAGAGTTTTGTAAATGAGTATAAAAGTATTTAAATCAATTTGTAGATCTTAGTTTCTCAGAAAGGACAGGAAAGCAGTAACACATTGTCTGGTGCAGCCTTGGTGTTGTCTTAAATCCTTTTGATGAGTCTCTGAAGGGCCTCTGAAGAAATGTCATGACATTTGGCTTTTTGGTCTCGGGATGTCTTTACTGTTTTTAGTTGTATGTATTACACTCACAAAGTGGTCATTTTTTTTTAACACAGTGCTCAATCAGACTTCCTTTGTATTAAACACTAAATACATTGACCAGACTGTTTATAAGTTATACAATTAAAAATAACCGCTCGATTCCATGTGGTATCTTTGATGCTTGTGACCAGGGATTGTTTGCCTTTATGAAAGAAGGATACAGATTATACATATGATATAATAATATAATATATGTTATTTTTTATGTTCTATTTATTATTTATTTTACGTTCAGTTCTATCTCATGAGCCTTCAGATCTCAATTGTATATTGTTTGCAGATTTTGTGTTAGGACTGTTTGTGGTCTTCTGTGACTAAAAGTATTTGAATGGGAGGCTTTTGAGTTAACTTTGTGTATGATAACCATGCTCAAGAAAAGTAGCACTAAGACAGACACATTTGAAAGCAAAGATACGTCAACAATGAAATTGAACAATATCAAAAAATGGGGAAAAAGAAAAACAAAACCAAAAAAGAATGGGTTTTGTTATATTTTTATGTTTGACATCTTTTCCAGCAAATTTTGAGTTGTTCATGCAATCACAATTGCGGCCACTACTGTTGTTATTGGGTAGGTTGAAAAACACATTAGTTACCATTGGACTGTATCAAGCATTCTGACAATTTCAGGCTAATGGTGAGCCATATTATGATAATTCTCGTTTTAAAGAAATGATGATAGAGTATGAAGTTCAGTTGTTTAAATGATAACTGTATACCGTTTGTAAACTGTATGTTTACTACACAAGCTTTTCTGAGAAAGCAGAAAATGTTATGTTTTTATTGCATATGTATAAATGTATTTAGTTCTTTGCGTTGTCTGAGAGTATGTGAAACTCTGAAAGAGTGTTTTGGCCCCCGGAAGACTTCAAACAGCCCTACACTGTGTATCCCGTCAAATACTGAGCACTTCATGAAGCAAGTCACAGTTCAGTAATGCACATTTATGTATACCAGATATTACATGACCTCTCTTTTACCAGTTGAAAAATCTTATGGTGTTAATTTGCATTATCTCCACATTATCATGTATAATACACATATAATTTTTTTTTTTTTTTTGGTGTGTGTGTATGTTAGATTTAGGAGCACGCAAAGTACCACTGTGGATTTGAATTAAATTTATTTTTTTTTTATATTGTGGATCTTGCATTTGATGCTATTGATTTTATCTGTATGTTTCACTTTTAAGCTCTAACGTAGGATTTTAGTCCACATGACAGGTTTTTCTAGATTAAACCTTGGTGTACATAATTATTCTTTCCATCCATTTTTTAACATGGAAATTTTTTAGATATGAATTTGTTTTCCCCTTTTTTAACCAATGCTAAAAACAGTTGGATTGTTTTTTGAACAGTTTTTAAGGTCTGTGTTTACCGTTTTTTTAAATCATATTTTTAATTCATTACCGATGTTATAACATTTCCTTTCTTTGAAACCATACTTTTCAATGATGAAGTTGTTTTAATTGAGTTCTAATGTTTCATTAAACCTTTCCATTCTTAGAACCAAATGGTGCGTGGAGTTTGTTGATTCCTGCATATTTCATTTTTGTTTACTCTGATTCTTGCTGTTGCCCTGTCTCCCAAAACTAATAACTGAATACATTATAACAGTGTTTCATTAGCCATCTGTCATTGTACTCCTGGTCTATATCTACTATGATTGATTGATTGATGATAGGAATCGGAACCCTAGCACACCGAGCATCCCTATAAGTGCTCCCCTCTCCGCTCCAATATCCATTTGAGGGTTTTTCTACTAATTCCCCTAGTGGCCAGCTGGGTCCGTATTTGTCATGTTTGTCCATTTATCTATGATAAACATGCAGAATGATATTACTAAGGCACTTCAAAATATTGATGTTGAGAGTCGCACATAGTGCTCATCTCATATGTTGACATTAGCATACAGTTACATTATTTGAAGAAACACAGATACTTTGATACCAATCTATTTCACCTCAACAGGTCTCGGCAAATTAGAATGCTGATGCCCTGAAAGCAACAGACGCTGCATTTTTTTTTTTCTGAGCAATTTATTAAACATGTAAAGCTGGGTTTTCATGTGTACGGAAATGGCAAACAAAAATGTCATTGTCAAAAATCCATCAAGTAGTACATGTAAAAAGAAAGAGTGTTTCCATGTGCACTGAAAGTGATGAAAGTATTCTTTCTATTTCACTACTTGGAAGGGTTTTTAACATTTCCATTGTGTACATATGAAAACCCAGCTTAATTTGTCATGTCAACGACATGAAAATAAACATCCAGTTTCCAGCTCCACATTGTGCAATTATGTGTCTTAAGCTTGTACCATATAAACACATCACACATGTACACATTATCTATTTAAGTTCCATTTTAGTTCAAAAGACACAAGACAGACACCAGAAGCTGAAAATGTGCAGTTTTATTGTGATCTCATGTCTATACACTAGATATCCATACCATCTATGAAAGTTGTTTTCTTTAAATTCTTGAACATTTCAATTCAGATTTTTAAATGCTCATTATCAGCTAACACAATAAAAAACCATTTCATAATGAGTAATAAAAGATTTGATCTGACATGATTTAGCAGAAATTGCCATTTTATCCCCTTAGAATGACAAGGTTCCATCTCCACATGACACACTACTTCTACTGGCCTTCTCCATTGTGTATCTAAGTATCAAGACACCAGACAGACAAACTGTATCTAATACTTGTAAGTATTATTAAAGTGAAAAAAAAATTATTTGCTCTACAAGAAACTTCAATACTCAATTTCTCAAAAGTTGACAGTAGGGAGTTAGAACCATGTCATTCTAATGGGACGGTTTGTGCTTTGCCGGACTTGTGACAAAGAGAGTCTCTTGCACATTGCTGAGTTTCACTTCTCAAAAAATGGCTGCTAAGTAATCCATCTATTATGCAAGATAATATCTGACAAATAGTACATAAACAACTAATCATCAATTCTAAGAATTGACCATCTTTAGCAGTCATACCTTGAAATCTATGGTAAATTTACAACAGCAGATATATCGAAGATACTAGAAACGATAAGATGAGACACTCCTTTCTCCACACCCCTAAAAAAATCATGCACAAAGTTTGTGCGCTGATTGCGGGCAGGCCCATGGTACACAGCACAAGAAGAATGCTTGATGTAATGACAAATTAATGATACTGATTTATTACAGTGCTACTGCAACTAAAACAGAAAAAATAGCCAGTTTTCCCACAGCTATTATTTGAAGTTAAAATTAGAAAATAAGTGACGACAATCAAGGGCTGAAGCAATAGCTGACCAGTGAACAAAATTCAATATTAAATTTTTCCCTCTTTGGCTTTGCAAAATACTGCATTGGTCATTACTTCCACTTATTTGCCGCTAGGTGGTGGTGCGAAATCTGTGCAGGCTAAAAGCGCTAGCTGTCTCAGCTCATTGTTTCTAGTATCTTTGGATATATAAAGTGAAGAAATGATTATGATCAGCCCCCTTTTCAACATCTGTTGCTAAATTACTAAAATATTACACACATAATTGTTTTCAATGGATACATGTATAATACACTAAAAAATAACACTGTCAGTTCCCAAGCCAGTATGGTACGTCTTCTCACCTTCTCTTCAGAACCAGGGAAAAAATGCCTCTCATGTTAATAACATTTCTAAGTGTACCTTCAAATACACCACAACCAATAAAAAGCAACCTTTACGTGGCAGTTGTCTTGGAAATGTGAAATTGAACCTCCGGTCAAGGTAACTGGAAAGCAGGCCTGTTTGCAAGCTGTATGGTTAAAAAGGGCACTAAAGTCTAAAGCTGTGTTTTCATGTGTACGGAAACAGAAACATCAAAAATCCATCAAATAGTAAAAAAAGAGCCTTCTATTACATTACTGAAGGGTTTTTGATATTTTCCTTGCCGTTTCCGTATATAAATATGTGAAAACCCAGCCTTATGCCTCACACCCTTTCACATAAAGCACACCATCATGATCAATTCACATTTGTTTTCCCTAGACTGTCATGATTCGGATATTGTTAAAACTCACGCAGAGAGTGAGTTGTTGTTGTTTACCAGGGCCATGAGAAATTGGCTGGTGGCCTTGAACGGTCCTCGCCAAATTATAGTTGGTGAGTAAATAAATGTAAAGTTAAACTGCTAGAGTCACGCTTGTCGGCTTTAATGTTCGTGATTAATAAGTAATGGAGTAGGGGTGAAACAAGGTGGGGACAGTTGACATTGTTAAGTATGACTAGACAAGTTTTGCACGTTAACTGGCTGGTAGAATAGTGCAGACGTATTACTACAGTTAAAATGGTGGGAGGTTTCGACCTATGAGATAGCTGAACTAATTGGGCCAGCGGACTAGCACGCTGGGTAGTTAGATAGTATATAACATCGTGTAACGTTCAGATTTGGTGAATACAGACGAGAGAAGCATCGTTTCGTGAAGTATCTCCGGTTGGCCTGTACCTGAACTGTGTGGTCTGAAGACTAAGAAGTCCTTGCTAACGGACTGACTGAGCTCTAGAAAGAAAGGTCTGAGTGGGCTGACCTTTGAAAGCCCACGCTGCGCTATTTTGATGTTCGCGCCTCTCAGTAGGCGTGAGCAATGGTAATATATTTTAATTATTCAAGTATAATAGAGATCGGAGATAGAGAGAGAACTACAGCCTCATAGGAAGACTAAGGAAACCCCAGCTGGCACTCGACCACGAGTGTCCTGTATGATAGATCTATTGCCATAGTATGATTGGAATAATATAGCACATTGTTGATGAATTGAATAGTGATTGTGCATAAAATATAGTCTTTTGGCAACTGCTTAAATTACCTACAAGCCGAAGAGTGCTTCTGTAGGCTTTGAACGTACTGGGCTCTCCTAACATTTAAGCCCATATGATTTATGGAGAGTTTGCCTGGCGACTGGCCAGTGGCGACTCAACTGTCACTTTAAATTGATATCCAGTTTCGTATAATATACCTATTTACTATTGATTGCAGTACCTCCATAGTTACATGAATATCATTGGTTAAGTTATTAATTAGAGTTTTTGGTTTGAATATATACCTCTATTGTCTTTTGTTTTGTTATTAATATTTATGTAAACTATGGCCTGACCGGCCTGACATATATACGCTCTAGTTATTTAGTACTTTTCTTGTGTGGTTGTGTCCGAGTGTGAGTTAGCTGCCTCTCGTGCAGTCGTAACATCCCCAAGACCCTAACTCTGCTCGTGACATCTGGAGGGGACCCCACTGACATCTGGAGGGGACCCCACTGACATCTGGAGGGGACCCCACTGACATCTGGAGAGGACCCGTCACCTTCTGACATCTAGAGAACACTACTATCATCGGAAGAGGACCCCGTCAACAGCTGCAGGTCTACCACTCTAAGACTCCACTGTTATTTATGTAATTTTTGTAGTTTATAGTTTTGTATACTGCTGATTTTTTTGTTTTTGTTTCTCCCCTACATGTCTGGCATGTCCTCTCGTCATTGATCCTGGGACCACTACGAGGGACTGACAGCTAGCATCAGGAAAAGACAAGACCAGCGCTGTGGACCAAAGGAAAGAGCCAGTCCATTTTGCCCAGTTAAGTGAACCATCTGTATTTGTCTTCGTTTGAGGGGTTCGTCGTTCCAGCTCCCCTACTTTTGACAGGCATTATTTTTTTCTTTTGTGTTAGATTAGATAGGCGGGAGGTTGGAAGGGATCGAGACTCAGCATACCTCTTTTTGCCAGACTAGCAGATCTAGATGGCGTTTAAAACGGATAGGAGATTTGCTTTGCCTTGAATAGTTCTGTAGGGACCTGTTATTCGTATAGATTGTTAGCGTTCTATCTTCCTCGTATTTTAGGAAGACGTCTCTCCTGTTCTTTTTCTTACCTTTTTGTAGATAGTTTCAGGTTAGTCAGGTCTGTTGTCGTTCGTGCTTTCTGTTAGTCTAGCGTCTTATTGTAATTTATCGTTCGTTCTGTTCCTCTTGCGTCTGGTTTGTAATGTATTACCTTTTTATATATTCGTTATATAGTATTTATCTTTCTTGGTTACACTTATTTTTTTATATTTTTTTTTGATTACATACTTCCATTGATTCACGTGTTTTGACACGTTGAGCGGATTTTTAGAGGTAACTTGGCTTGGTGAGAGGGAAAAGTTTTAAAGAATTAACCCTCCTGTGCTGTAGAGTGACAACACTGTTTGAGTGACAACTATTATTGAATTGTTGGAATCCGTGCAGTGAGTACACTGCCAGTTCTTGCTAATTATTAATTTATACCGATCTCGTCTTTAAATTGACGGGCTCCCGTGAGGACAGTATTAGACTGTTTAGGGAGGTGACCTTTTTTTTGTGTAGTGATGAATAGTGAGTATTGGTTTTATTGTCGGCTGATGCCGCCGCCCGAAGGAGCAATAAATTGTCTCAGGGGAAGAGTCTGTATCAGTGTCGAGGTGATATCAATATAAGAGCTATGTGAATTATATATATTGAGGATACTTTTTTTTAGTCGTCTGCGTATGACGTCGACCCGAGTAGAGCAATAATGAGATTGCCTCGTGGGATGGATGATATTGGTATTTTTCGATTATTTGAGAGATGTTTGGCAGTGCTAACGTAGTACACTGCGTGTTCGCGTTTTGAGATATTTTGCAGTGGTAACAGAGGACACTGCGTGGTCGCGTTTTGAGATATTTTGCAGTGGTAACAGAGGACACTGCGTGGTCGCGTTTTAAGAAGTTTTGGAGAAGTGTGGAGTTGTTTTTATACAACCGATTATGACTATGGTTTTCCGCGTTTCGTGGACCATCTAACGTAATACCGATTATGATTGTGACTATCCATGTGGCCAGTGGATGAGTTACCTAAGAACATACCCGATATGGATATTGAATTGAACCGATTATGACTATATTACCGAGATGACTGTGACACTTGACGTGTGCATGGCTTGCGTACGGAAACGGCGCATTAAATTAACTGCTATCGCCTCGTGGCATCTCATCTATACCGGATTGGATGTTGGAAAGATTTAATTGTAATGTTATTTGAGATCTAGATTAGTGTTAAATGCGAGAAGCGCTACATGAAATTTGAACGAGAACATCAGATTAATTTATCTTAAGGACGCCTCTGTTAGTGTTAATTAAGCTTAACTATGCCGAAATTTCTAGTTGTGATGCACCAGAAATTTTGTTCTCCTATTTAGGTCTGTCATATGTACTGGGGTTGGATAGGATTAGCACCTCATTCAGAGACCGAGGGATGGTATCACATATTGTTCACCCATTGTGAACACTTTTCACCTACCCCTGTGCTTTCCTTTGTTCCAACAGCTATTTTACTGACGTCGACCCGTATTTTGGCCACACCAGACGTTGTTGCCCAGGGTCGAGGACGAGAAGTCATGGCAGACCAGGAGTCCAGATCCACTAATGCCATCGATGCTACTATAGTTATCTTTTCTTGAGTATTATTCATTGTATGTATGCATTCCTGATGACATTCGCACAGGATCAGTGTTGTACTCTAAAATTTTAGAGTTATGATTGTTAATGTCTACGTATTTAGAGGTAAGATTTAATCCTCAGAGAGATATATACTTTTGGACGGAGCCTTAAGATTTTCATGAAGTTTTGTCCATCAATGATACCCGTCCTGTAGGTTTTTTTCAACTTTAGTACTAGTCTTAGTTATTACCTAGTATTCTTAGTTAAGTTAACCTTTCGAGCAATTTCTCGACTCATGCCTTCCCTTTACGATAATAATTTATATCGTTAAAATTGCAAATTTTAACTGGGGTGGGGGATGTGTCATGATTCGGATATTGTTAAAACTCACGCAGAGAGTGAGTTGTTGTTGTTTACCAGGGCCATGAGAAATTGGCTGGTGGCCTTGAACGGTCCTCGCCAAATTATAGTTGGTGAGTAAATAAATGTAAAGTTAAACTGCTAGAGTCACGCTTGTCGGCTTTAATGTTCGTGATTAATAAGTAATGGAGTAGGGGTGAAACAAGGTGGGGACAGTTGACATTGTTAAGTATGACTAGACAAGTTTTGCACGTTAACTGGCTGGTAGAATAGTGCAGACGTATTACTACAGTTAAAATGGTGGGAGGTTTCGACCTATGAGATAGCTGAACTAATTGGGCCAGCGGACTAGCACGCTGGGTAGTTAGATAGTATATAACATCGTGTAACGTTCAGATTTGGTGAATACAGACGAGAGAAGCATCGTTTCGTGAAGTATCTCCGGTTGGCCAGTACCTGAACTGTGTGGTCTGAAGACTAAGAAGTCCTTGCTAACGGACTGACTGAGCTCTAGAAAGAAAGGTCTGAGTGGGCTGACCTTTGAAAGCCCACGCTGCGCTATTTTGATGTTCGCGCCTCTCAGTAGGCGTGAGCAATGGTAATATATTTTAATTATTCAAGTATAATAGAGATCGGAGATAGAGAGAGAACTACAGCCTCATAGGAAGACTAAGGAAACCCCAGCTGGCACTCGACCACGAGTGTCCTGTATGATAGATCTATTGCCATAGTATGATTGGAATAATATAGCACATTGTTGATGAATTGAATAGTGATTGTGCATAAAATATAGTCTTTTGGCAACTGCTTAAATTACCTACAAGCCGAAGAGTGCTTCTGTAGGCTTTGAACGTACTGGGCTCTCCTAACATTTAAGCCCATATGATTTATGGAGAGTTTGCCTGGCGACTGGCCAGTGGCGACTCAACTGTCACTTTAAATTGATATCCAGTTTCGTATAATATACCTATTTACTATTGATTGCAGTACCTCCATAGTTACATGAATATCATTGGTTAAGTTATTAATTAGAGTTTTTGGTTTGAATATATACCTCTATTGTCTTTTGTTTTGTTATTAATATTTATGTAAACTATGGCCTGACCGGCCTGACATATATACGCTCTAGTTATTTAGTACTTTTCTTGTGTGGTTGTGTCCGAGTGTGAGTTAGCTGCCTCTCGTGCAGTCGTAACATCCCCAAGACCCTAACTCTGCTCGTGACATAGACCATATCTTTTTTACCTCTCATCTTCACAGTTTGAAGAAACAAATCTTTATCAAATTTCATTTATCAACTTTGAGCAAAACTTTTGTATCAAATCCTTTGTCACTGAGATCAAAATGGCAAAAGCCGACAGCGACACATACTTTTCATCCATGTATACGTTATAACCCTTCGATACTGGACTATTTTTTCTGTGCTGTTTCATGAGCCCATACCAGAAGTTGCATCTACCCTCTTCCTTTTCTGCAAAGCCCCCTCTGTCTAGACTAAAACTGCACCCACCCTTTTTCCTTCATGTATATTACAGTATGCAATTATTTACAGTAGCGATCAGCTTTCATTTTCTCTCTTCGGTCCAACATAACTTCATGAAAATCTCCTTCTTTCTTGGCTTTCTTCAGCTGTGATTTGTCTACCTCACTCACTCGCAAACGTCGATCTTGAAAACTCTGAAACTTCTTCCTGTGGGGAAAATTAAAACCAAAGATGTTGTCCAATTCAGGCTGAGAGCAAGGAGTCTCCAAGCTATAGATGATAAACTTTTAACTGAAACACATACATACATACTCCCTCAACACTTCTAAGCTGCGAATCTAGTTTGTAAAGTAGCATTTAGAATATAATAGTGATAGTCCAATCTCAATATGTCAAAATATTTCATGGTGTGTTACACAGAGATGAGAACTATTGATAGAAAAAAATTCCTGAACTTTCGATGCAATGTGCCAATGCGTAATTGCTCAGTCCAATACACACGTATGCTAAGGCCAATTCATATTGGACAATAAACAAAATACTGTCTACTTAGAAAAAAAACAATTTAAAATATCCGGAATTCAGGAAATTTCCTGAGAATTCCCAACCCTAGTTACAAAGAGTTTTACCATTCCAGTGAAATGATGCCTTTAATATTTGCCCAAACAGCTGCAATACAACAAATATTTTTCAGGTGACCTTGAGCATAGAGATAACTGATATTGATAAGCCATCCAGTTCCATACAGAGCATAAAATAATTTGGATCCTTTCTTTTCACATATCTATAAATAACATCCCTGAATCATGGGACTGAAGATTATTTCAGTCTTTAAATCTGTTCACCATTTGTCTACATGGGTAGTCCAAACTGCCCCGCTAAAGAGGCAACATCCCATTTTTGCATAATTTTTGGCCAACATTACAAGGCTACTACTTCTGCATGTTTATGTAAAACGACACACATCCTACATCAAAATAAAGTTCAATTCTTTCTCGGTCAAAATATACTCCCTTTTGTATTGTTTAATGTGTGTAGCTGTGTATTTTTACAGTTTTGCCGTTTTCACCTTAAGCCGCACGTTTCAATTTGACCCCCTCATAATAAGGATCGCACAGTGCCATGCCGATGTAGCACCCGTGTTTGAAAATAACTCACGCAGAAAGCCAGATAAATGAGGTTAATTCAGTGCATTTTTCAGAGTGTTTGGAGTTGAAATTCCTTTAAAATGCATTTTTTGAAAAGTTTGTTGACCGAGAAACCGGTGGAAACTTTAATAGATCAGGATAAAAATTATACGGAAAATGAACCTCTGCCTTCATACTATGAAGGTATGCAAAAATCAGACATGGGGAACATTTCAGTGTTTTGCTTTGAATGTTTTAATAGACTCATCCCATGACTGATTTCGCCATCTCAGTGCAAGGTCTATGGCCAAACATAGTTGACCTCATTTTAAATTTGAAAAAAAAAGCAACATTACTTTTGTCTCCCCTGTAAGAGTTCACAAAAGATTGAAATTTGATGGCTAAAAAAAGTAAAATGAGATGCTTCTATTATATTTGTACACCTGGAAAAAAAATTAAGTGTGAGGTACACCCCCTTAACATGGACACTGACAATTTTCAATGCTGTAACTCAATCAACTGTCATTTTATGGGTGGTCAAAGTTGGACTATCATGCCATTTGCCAAAAAGGTAGCAAATTCAAGGCATTTTTTCACTTCCGAAAATGCCATAATTTTCAAAGCCTTTAAGCCAGAATAATAAAGTTGGCATCAAAATTCTTAGAAAAGCAAGCTCCATCAGATTAGATGATAACTGGTGAGTTACGATAAAAAAGTAAAAAACAGTTTGGACTGCCTAGTCTAAATGTTATAAAAACAACAGAATATCGGCGGGGTTCGCAGCAAGGCTTGAAGTACAGTCAAAATATGGCAAAAACTAAATGTTCGGTTTGTCTCCCCTTTTCCTTTGTGTTTTATTGCATCTTTCTGTCTTACATCCTACGACAAGACTTTGCTACATACAACTTTTTCTTTTTGTCACATTTTGTCTTCTCATCGTTTATCTGACAGGTCTGGAAGGTACACAATGTCAGTATTCCATAAGTAGCTCTCTTACTTATTACTTACACATAGTTTATTTCTGCCTCTTTCACGGACCCTCTTTCTTCCCTGGGAATGTCTTCTAATGGATCTCTTTCCCTTACTGCACTTGAACGCAGTTTGACAAATTCACCTGGTCCTGCAGTTCGACTGACACACATAATATCTCCGTCTTCATCACAGGTCAGAAAACAACTGTTACAGGCATTCAGAGCGACTTTACCCTGCAGATCAGGGAGCACATACATGTGCATGAGTTAATATAATGCATGACAAAAAGAAGCTTTCAAAAATTGCCAATATCATTATCCACATTCTAGAAGAATTATAAAATTACAACCTGATGCCTTCTGTTCTTATTGAAACAAACATGTCCTTTCAATCTATTCACTATGCACCTATACTGTAGTTAAATTAATACAAATGAATATTATGTGGTACTTCAGTGATCACTATATATGGTATGTAAAGACAAGACAAAAATATCTTATTGCATTGTACTTTAAACTCATCCCTCCAGAGGTACTATTCTATGCTGTTTGCAATACTTCTGTGGCTAGAAATGTATGTTTACGGTATATTAAAACAACTGAATCTCTAACCTACAAAGTTGTGAAGCAGATTTAAACTCAAGCACCAGGGATTTCACATGCATCCAAATAAGGCACTATGCCTGGGGATCCATGAAAGAGTTATTTTCTAATGTGGACCCGCTGCGCATCATGTCATTTCTGAAAGAGGTCCAATTCTACAAGTTGATTTAACAAACTTTTAGCGTATTTGCAAAATTCAAATAGACATGCTTTACAGTATGGGCCTTTTCCCGTTAGATTTTTAATATGTGCCTTCTCTTTAGATCTTTAACTTCACTTTTATTTGATCTTACCTATAGGCATCTGAGCGCTGAAAGCTAGCCCAAAGAAAGATAATGAAAAAACCGTGAGAGGCGCAAAGTGGCCATTATCATGCCAATGCACCATTAAACCCAAACTCAGACTCAAAACTCAAGGGATAAGTAGTTATGATGTGAACTGAATTTTTGCATTGCAAATATATGACAAGATCAGCAACATGCATGGCCATGAATGCTCAATTAAGATAGGACATTACATGATGCCAGTGCAATAACAAAACACCCATGCTTACATCCTGAAAGACTGGCTCAAACTGTTCTCTGGTTCCCATGGCCTCTGCCTTTCCAACAACTCTTCCATCTGCTTCCACTCCCAAGTATTTTCCATAGCCAGACTTGAATGCCACCTTTGTATCATTGATTTTAATTGCTGTGAAGATTTCTATTGGCTCAGGTCCATCCCCTGCAATACAGAAAGTGTCAGAACTTACTCACATTTGTATTACAATATCTCAGCCTTCTGTTAGGTTTTTAATATGGGTCATTTCCCATCAGATCTTTGTCTTCACTTTTATTTGATCTTACCTATGGGCATCTGAAGGCCAAAAGCTAGCCCGAAGAGAGATAACGAAAAAAATGTGAGAAGCGCAAAAAGGCCACCATCGTACCAACGCACCGTTAAACTTAAACTCAAACTTAATCTCAGTCTTGAAATGAAACAGGCATTTAATACCTGATTGACAGTTTCGCTGCCCAAGCTGTTGATGATTGACCAGCATTACAAAACAAGCCAGCCAGATCTATAAATCATACATACCTTCGTCTCTTGGTGGTCCTATTGCAAGTCTGCCACTGTCTAAGGCTGCAATGTATGTTTGATCACCAAGCTCAATGGCAATGTTGGCTGTGATATCTTCAAACTTTTTCACCTCCCACCAGCCACCTGTACAAGAAATAACATCCATCAACAAAATACATTTGGATAAGTAGAGGAAACAAATTCAGTACAAATTTTCAACACTGGAGATGTGGTTGTCCTGTGAAAACTTGAATTAGGAACTGTCAAGTCTACTAAATTGTTTTCCCCAAGGATTTCTCATTTGTTGCAGCTCAACTTTGTTAAGAGCTGGGCTTGTTACCATCATATTTTCATACATGTTTGTTTTTGTGGGTTTTTTTTTTGGTTGTATGCACTGGGATTTCATGTTATATTCCTGTTCCTTAGCAAAAATCAGTTTTAATCATTTCAAGGATGTCAACATAATATATCATTATATGCTTTGAAAACTTAAATATAAATAACACATCCAATGAATGTAGGAACAGAATAGTTACAATGAGCATTCACTATCAATTCTGACATTCCTTTTTATTTTCCGTTTCAATTTTTGGGACCCAAACAATATCAAAATATTGCACTTGCAGCAAATCACAAATGGATGTTGCACTCCATTTCAGATCATACATAGTTACAGGCAAAAACAGTTCATTACGAGTCAATTTAGAATCAATCATTGCAAGATTTATAAATCTACCGAAATGCCATGAACTTGTCATTTCATTAAACTACATAAAATAATAAAATTACCATGGTTGGCTATGTCTGATTTATCTCCTGTGCCACTCTCTGTGACGACTGGACTGCCATCATGTTTCCGCTTGTGGCTTTTGTGTTTTTTGGATCTAAGAGAATCAAATAAAATAATGATCAGTTCGTAAGATTAAAATCTCTGACCAACTGAAAAACATTCCATGACTCTGACAAAGTATTTATAATGAAATCAAAGCAAATAATTTAACATCACTATTGTTAGATGGCTCTTGTATTATAACCTACTTACATATTAGACTACTGTCTTAATGGTAGAAAGTTTTTTTTTAATTTGGCTTGCATTTCACTGAGCACTGTGCCCTACATAGCTGCAAAAGCTTCTGACCACATTGTCTCTGTGTGTTTAAATGGAACAGCATTTTGAAAAATAATTGTAAAAGATTCAGCTGAATGAAAAAAAGAAACTCATCTCACAGCTTAATGTTATTTCAGTCTCTGTCAAAGTTGTTGAAACATATTAAGCTGTTCAACACCAGGACCAACTATGTGAGGTTACAATCTGGATAGTATGCATGAAGCACTTTCATATAATGAAGGGCTAAACAACATACACCGTATTTTCAACATGTCCTTTTGTATCACCTGATAGTTTGCCAATTACTCAAATACCCGAACCCATAATAACTTTACAAATCCCACTGCCGCTTTCTTTAAGTTTCATTATTCATAACCCTGAGGGGGTTCCAAATCTTACCCCAGAGATGCCATAAACTGACAAAGCACAGTAACACCTCGTACTCTTTTAGCAGACCTGTTGTTTATCCAATTGCAAGGATCAAATCTAGAGATCTTGGATCTTTAGCCCAGAAAAATGTTCGAACTTTTAATTAATTTAATATTAAAAAACTGAAATAAAACACAAATATTTGCGAAATTCTGATGGACACAATGACACATGTAATGTATCAGATCAGATCAGGGGACTTAACTCATTTTAGAGATGTTGTATTCTTAATTGTGGAGTTATGTTCCTTTACACATTCCGTGGTGAGTATGCAAATGTTTCTGATGCAACGGGGTTTTGGAAGGTGATTAAAAAGATGCCAAGTCAGTACACAGTGTTATTTTGAGTTCTTTCATTCTGAAGTTCTGTGTCCTGCACAAGATACAACAACACATATTATATCTTTAAACCACTTTACTTTGCCAGTCCGATATGGCAGCAAGCTTTACAGATTCCATTTTTGGAGGTGTACTGTGTCAATTATTTTCTTTCTTTTCACCTGCCCATCATATTTCTTTCTTATTTGATGTTTATTCCATGATTATATATGTGAGTCGCTGTGAAGCACTTCCTGCATCTGTCTTTCGTGTTAACCCCCAAGCCCTGCATTACCCGTAAAGCCTGCTGACCAGCTCAGTCACCTTACGCACGGGGAATCTTATCTGGGTTGCACTGACCCTTGCCGATATGCAATAACCACACTACTGCTGTCCACTTGGTTTAGTTTGTATTTGATCGGTACAAAAACATTCGCTGCCATGCCTTATCACGCCTAATAATGAATTAACTAGTGAAACCTTTGACTGTAAGCCTCTAACCAACGATCTGACTTATAATACCAAACTGACAGAGCCTGTAATTTTCCTGAGAACGGAGCATGATAACTAGCCACGGCTCCCAAGCCCTAAACAAATGGTTTCATCCAGATTAGCACAAGCATACTAATGTACCAACGTGGGCATTTGGGCTTTAGGTCGTTTCAGAGCTTCTTTCTGATTGGTTCTTAGATACAGACAACTCTACATGATGGTCAGCTTGGGATAAATTGAGATGATATTGCACATTTGTTGAGCAACAGTTCACATGTTGACGTTAGTTGTTACACCTTTTGATAATTTGGGGAGATCCTTTGAAAGCTTAGTCTTGTGATTCCAACTAGTTGTTAACCACTGGTTAACATACATGTTCTTGTCATAATGTCTTTGATTTAAAAGAAACATAGTGAGGAATAAGAGGAATTACATCTCAAAGTGTCTCAGTGACATGGAATGTGAAAATACAATTTCTGCGCTGCAAGGTCAGCTTGACCCAGCCGTGTTTGCGCACCACCGCCACAACCATTTCGGAACTGGAAACCACACACCCTGCATAGTGTAAGGGTTAACCTCTATCTAGAGAAAGATCTAGAATCTAGATATAATCTAGAATCCACGCCTAGAAATCCAATATTTCATTCTTTAATAATAAATTTCCGGTGTAATCCTATTTTAGCGTCCAATATTCAAAATCTCAAATAATCGTACTTGGTATAATTTAGATAGGGAAGGAGTTCCGTACTCGAGCGCCAAAGGCCAGAAACTAACACAACTACCCCAGCCCCTTTTCGCCTGAGTAGTCAATCTGACTACCGCCCATTGATACAAACTGACTAGACCCTCACACCCCCAGGTCCATCTGACCATTCCATGTGTTGTGAGTTTAAATTGATAAAACTAACAAAATTAATAAGTAGGCCTACCGAAAAAATATATAGGACAGATTCGATAAATTCGACCGATTACGATAAATCCGAATTTTGAATATTGGACGCTAAAATAGGATTATGCCAAATTTCCCTCACTTCATGGCACTCCGATCCACTTCAGATGTTCAGGAGAGAAAATTCAATTTACATTTAATGATTTCATATACAAAATTTATCAGGCTCTGTGTTGTAGAAATTATATAAATTTTAAAATGAAAGTAAAATCAGTGCAATCTAGATCTAGATCTTGAATAGAGTAGTCTAGAGAGACACTATATTATGATTGCTAGAAATCTAAACGCTAACTACCAAAACAGGAATAGATCTAGACTCTAGATCTAGGCATCTAGATCTAGATCTAGTCTAGGCTACCTGAGAAATCTTACTTTTTGTGTTTAAGACCCTTCAGATTCAGCTTCCCACCTTTCACCATCGAATATGAATCTGCCATGACTGAATAGCCCACAGTTTAATGGATCGCCGGCAAAGCTGCTTTCTGTCACATTAAATTCTAGGCTGTTGCCTATTTGCAAGTGTACTCTCTCAAGACGTTTCCTTTTTGTTTCTCGGGGGCCTCCTCAGCCTGTGCTGTTGGCCCCGTTTCCTTTTTGTTTAACTGCTCTTCTCTTTGCTAGGTACTGGGTAGTCTTGCAGTAGAAAATTTAATCGAAATAACTCCGTAAGGCATTGTAATCAACAGAGCCGAATCACCGCCGGTCAAAGCAAGCTACGGAGATCGTCACCTGCTTTATAGATTCCTGCTTTGTTTCTTGTTGTGTTCCATTAAATAGAAAAAGCTATTATAAAATGCAATGCATTTGCTAATCTATTATGGGACCCAAAACGCAACAAAACAGAATGAGCGTCATCATGAAATTCACAATGGACCGAGTATAGACGATAAATTGACAAATTGTAAGATATTCTTTGCAGGCATTATTAATATTATGAAAACTTCAATTAAACAAAAACATTGAGGAACATGAGAGATGTTAGGTAACTGGTGGGGAGACGAGGGACAAAATAATGTGAGGATTATACTTGTGGGCATAATTATATTTTTCATCATCACTATTGAGGTCTCAGAAATTTAAAAATTGCTTTTGTCGAAGGTCTGTTGTATTTTTCTTTGAAATATACTTCTTTGACTTGAAATCATTAGATCACAGAGATAAGAGGCTAAGACCAAGAGATCAGCAATAAGCTTGCCACCAAAAAGGACAAGGCTCTATAAGACTATGATGACACTGTCAATGACACTGAGAGATCAAATCTAATGCGTTAATGTCAGGCATAGTCAAAAATTGGCAAAAACAAAAAGTTGTATGTAGCAAAGCCTCACATAAGAAATGATACCCAGACAAACAGTAAAATGCAAAGAAAAGGGAAAGACAGAAAATGCCGATATTTCGATTAAAACCATTCTCAAAGACAAAACAAAACAACAGAAAATTGAAATGGAAAACTGAATGAATAAAACAATCAAACAATAAAAATAATGTAGAATACGAAATATTCATAGCATATTAAATCAATACATCGCCTTGCTGCGATCACACAGTTTTTCTGTGGTTTTTATAATGTCATTTATAACCTGGTGCATCAAGCTGGCTTGAATTTTGAATACAACAGCAGAACATACATATCGATTACTTCTTTAATTTCTTTGGGATTTTATTCCTGTCTTTTTCTTGAAGCAGAGCTGGAAACAATCATTGGTTTAAATCAGAACAGAACTGCCGTGCAGAGGCAGGTGGACGTAAAGGACAGCATACCCTTTTTCTACTTTATTGTCGCTATGAAATTGTCTCACACATAGTTCTTTTATGTCAAACGCAGACAGATGTAGGCCTATGTGCTACCGAAATAGTAGTTTCTGGTGTGGCATTCATATAGCCATATCCACACAGGTTTTTTTTTGCGTTTTTCTTAAAACTATGAACTATGCGTCATCTGCGAAAAAAGAATGACGTGTCCAGCCGTGATTCTGCTTCGTGGAACATATTGCAATACGGATCCACTTCGTAAACATAAAAAAAAGACAAACAAAAACCAAACACTATGAACAGCTGATGTTGACGAGGACGCGTTCTATATGTGAGTCTGTACTTTATCTATTTATGAATTAGTTTAGGGATGTTAATTTACTATTCAAGCATGTATATATACAGTGTCTTTAGAAGTTTGCCATGCCAAATATTCATGATTACACAGAACACAGCCACAAGGTCGAGGAAAATTATGACGGACTAGATCTGGATCGTTTGTTACACCTTGGCAAATTGCGTAGCACTTGTTTTTCTTTGTCTGTCATATTTATTTATATCCTTGAGATGGTGGATTAACGGGTGGGGGGGGGGGTATGCCTCAGAGGATATCAGTTGTTTTTTTTATGTGATAATTTACTAAGCTTACATCAATACATTGGACACATCATCATAGCGGTAGCTATGAATTTGTGTTGTATTTTCTCAGAAACAGTGCAAGATGTGGAGTCCTTTTCTTTGCCCCCCCCCCCCCACCTCCCCCAAGCAGTCCGAGGTGTCTATCAAATGCAGCTGAAAGGCAAAGGATGTTTTTACAGCGCAGTTATTTTTGTATTGTAGAGACTTTTTTGAGCAAACGATATACTGTTTCTCAGCACAGCTGACAAGTAGGCCCTAATGAAATTAATATCAAGTTTTTATGTGTATAGGCCTAATTTAATCTTATTAGCATCTAAAAGGAATGTCGGGATTTATCAGCTTTGTCTGTAAATCTTTGTGACGGTGTAACCAAAGTGCAGTGCTCACACAGGATGTGACTGATGATAGCGTTGTTGGCTCTTTGTGCATCATATTTAAAAGTGGCCATTGAATAATTTCTTGGGAGGGGATCCATTTAGGCAGACGAAAAAATGTACGGCTGCGACTTAAGGACCATCAGTTCACAGGGGTCACAGGGGTGACAGAGGTCCCCCGTGGTGAGTTTATCCTCTAGATGGATGTTCATACAGTTAACGAGTGGCTCAGCGATTAACACTCAGAACATTAAGGATAGGTATCCCATATGGTACTCCTTCCATTTTCACTTGTCTGAAAAGGGCAGGGCTTGAATAAGTTGAAGCAATTGTTTTTAAAGTGTCTTCAGTCTGTTGGAAAGAGCAGTTCAGGTCAGTGATCTATTTGTCTCAAGGACAAGATGTGCAAATTCATCATTTACTTATGATATAAGTGGTATCCGTGATGTAAAATTAATGATTTTCAAAGTAGAATCATAATTTTCAAAATTAAAATCTATTTAATGTAATATGAAACTGAAAGTACCACAGGGAAAGAGAAAGTGGCACCAAAACAATTTTTTTTTTCTTACGAGGTACCAATGTTGGTAATTCATCAAAGTAGCTCAATAATGACAAAGAAAATAAAAAAAGTCAAATCTTATTTGGCTCATTTATAGGTGGCTTGAAATTTGAAAAGCCGGCAGGGTTGAGACGATTCCATTGAAAGAACAACGGATTCATATGGGCCTTATGTTCTTTAGATTAAAAGTGTTTAGGTGGGGGAGGGGTGGGGAATGGGTCACACAAAGCGTGATTGAAGAAAGTTAGTCAAAAATGTAAGAATTCCAAATATAATGAGCTAGAGTGTGCTGATCGTGAAAATTGTCAACAGCACGAACAGCTCACGATTTTTATTGTTGTTGTTGTTAATGTTAACCTTGGACAAGAGGCCTTTGTAAACATAAGATGACGATATGAGTAGGGAACTATTAAAGTTTTATACCACCAGCCGGATACTTCAGTAGATAATGGTCGATAGATACTGAGGTGCGCAAATAAAATGTGACTGTAAGCAAAAAAAGCCAGCCATTTTCTTTTCACAGTTTCACATTATTTTTGTTCATGACATAGCCTTGTTTTGTTTTATATTTATTATGTTTTTTGTTTTTGTTTCTTTTTAACTCATACTGATATTGAACATTTTATTGAGTTTTATAAACAAGTCTTTCATGCATAAATCTCTATTGTTCTGACTGAAAAAGTAATAATGTGTTTTAAATCAATAGTATTGTGACTTTACAAGAAACAACAGAAAAGCATGTTCCATATATATATGCTATCTTTCAATAGGTAATTGGATGGCAGTTTTTTGTTTTTTGTTCTTATGTCAGTTGGTTTCATCAGATATGCAGGTTGTTCTTTGCAAAGTCCCCAATTTCACAAAAGATAGACAGAGAGAGCGGGGGGGGGGGGCGTCTCTACTTCCTTTGGTCAGAAGGCTTTGGGCAAAGGGAAATGAGATAGGGCCTACAGCACTTCACCTGCTGTGGACGTGGGAATGCATTGTGATCGACCGGAAAGCCAAGCTTGTCAACTTAGCGAAATATGACACCCAGTTAGACCAGCGTTTCTGAAAATGACTCAGAGATGGTCGCCCCTTTTATTAGACTGCATACTCTCTCCTTTTATTTTTATTTCGAAAGCAAGCAGGAAAAGGGGGCATAGAAACTTTTCTGAACAATTGATCTGGACATTTCCAGGACGTAGCTAAGACTTGCAATTCTAATTAATTTATTGCAATGACACCTGTAGATTATTATATGTTTGTGATTTGAATGTGTATGCTGGGTTATTTAATGCTGTTTCGTTTACTCAAAGGAAATACATGTAGTGTTTTAAGTTACAGAGATTAATAAATCCTTCAAGTCCTGTTGGTATCTCCCAATACATTGGAAAAAAAAAATAATGAAGGGCCAAATGCAGTAAGGAAAGACAACCATTAACCATTACAGGATGTAAAACCAGAGTAACCCTGTGTTCTCGATAAGACAGAAAAGGTAGAATTAACATGAAATGGTTCTCACAAGAATATTCACCAGCATCAAACTCCCACGTGCACTTCCTCGCTACCTGGATCTGCAAAGTCCTTGAGGCATGTCTCATGAGGGCAACACTACAGTATACATATAATATAGCTCTGTTTTCGTACGGAAATGGTAACAGAAAGGTCAAAAATCCATCAAGTAGTAAAAAGAAAGAGTGTTTCTGTGTGTGCGCAAACGGCGTTCCCGTACAAATGAAAATATTCCCTCTATTTCTCAACTTGAAGGGTTTTTGTCGTTTCCGTACACATGAAAACCCAGCTTAAGCAGCCCAGAGCAGAGAGAAGTTGATGATAAATCATGAACATGAAATACTAAGGGAGCAGTTGGTATGAACTTGAAAATTTGGCAAAGAAGCCGGTTGCCTCAGGTGTTTGATATTATGTACAATGTATGTTATTTGTCAGAATGGCATTTCATAGTTTCGACTATGGCCAGGATATTATTTAAGTGTGGGGGTTGCCAGTGTGGCAAATTTAATCATTTTGCTGAAACTACCACCCTTTGATTGACACCTTTAGTTTGGTCAAAGCCCCACCTTTGCCAGATTCGTCCTCGTCAACGCAGAATGAGCTGTTTTCAGTTGCCAAGAGCGATTGCACATCGGTCGTAGGAATGAGCGATTTCGTGGTGCGCGAATGAGCTCGATCACTGAAACCCTGAGGCGGATGGAGCAAGTGCGCGCGGACACTTGTAACATGCGCACGCCATAGATTTGCGTGTTCATACGACCAATGTGCCACACATAGCACATGCGTTTTCGTGTGTTTCTTGATAAGAATGCAGACAGGTCACAATCCTATTCTATGCATCATTTTTTATTGTCGTCATCGACTTTATTATCTGAGCGAAATTTTACTCTGCTTTTGGGTTGCGTGTGGAGGCGCACCTGGGGGAACCGACTGCCATGCCAATCAGCAGTCGGACCACTCGGTACAAGCCGAGACGCGGGATACGGAGACAAATCAATATTCCGTCCGTCGTCTTGAGCGCGTATCATCGGTGTCAGCATGCAATAATTCGCACCACAACCCCTTCATCATCATCATCCCCTTCATAGTCGAACGAAAAAAGAGTAGTGCGCTACTCACCGTATTTATGCGCACGCAATTTGTGGACATAATTATAGTGGGAGAAGGAATGGTTCGTCCCGGTATTCTGTGTCTTGTGTACAAGTACATCCTGTAACTGTGTGTGTTTAAGAGCGAATACGGCAGATTACAACAAAAAAAAAAAGGTTTTTATTGTGATTAAAATAAGTCCAGACCATTTTATTTATAACCAAAACAAAACACCAAAAGAAAAAGAAAACAACACCTTGATTAAAATTAAATTACTTGGGTAACCTAAATTAATTCTCCACGACCACCTGTTAACCCAATTTTACAAGTTGGAGGTCTTTGTTTTAAGAGGACCACTATCTTACGAATTTCCATCAAACCCAACTACAGTCTGCCTCAGCGAGCCAAGTAAAGATGTTAGGGGGCTACCACTATTCTTGCTTTAAAGTTGCCAGATGGGATCCCAGAAATTACACGTAGTAGGACTACATGTATAATAATGGCTATATATTATAGCAAAAGATATATAGAATAATGATAAATAAATGAATTTAAATTCAAATTACCCCCAAAACACTTCCCACCGTTAGTGGGGTATTTTTTTAAAATGTAAAAATGGAGGGGGGGGGGGCGGGTTAACAACGCCTGGGAAAATGAAGCAAGTGGCCTCGTGACAGAATAAACGACAGAACACAACGTTTAAATAGACCTTCTTGACTTTTTTGCACAATGACATCTGTAGCATATTATACTTCACTCTATGTACTGCCAATGGCCAATCCCATTACCATTCGAGCCAGCCTTTTGACGTGACGAAACGAATGCAAATTGATATCATGCAGTAACATTTTGTTCCTTTGATCTGCCCATAATGTCGAATGCTGTAATTTGATCCTCATACAATAAATTGCATGTTCATTGCACAATTCACAACGTGTCTCTCAACATTATGCTGAAATATTCAAGTACGTACTATGTGTCAACTTTATACTGGAATATACAAGTACGTGCACGTGTCGGCATTAGGCTGGAATATACGAGTGTGTGCAAGTTTTCCGGTTGCGGTAACTAAGCACTGTGGGGAGAGAACACATTCATAAGAAATAAAGAATTCACTGGGGATCCAACTTTTTCTATAGTAAAAGAAATGTGAAATGTCATTTTGTCATCCAAGCAAAGAAATGAGTCAATTTAATGATAAATTATAGCGCCCCTCACTTAGTCGCGATGCCATTGGGCTCGAAATTAGGTCGTGGATAAAGGTACGGATAAAATTAATGACAGCCATTAACTTTGTGTTTTGTTTTTTTTTTTCCCGTGGCTCACCGGATCAAACCAACAGTATGTCTTTTAACCGACATAGTTTCTGTTTGAAGCAAAATGGGAGGTGGGTGTAGACTTTCAAGTTTTTGAATTCTGTTGGAGAGCATTAAAATTTAAGCAATAAAAATAGTATAAATGTAAAGTAAAGAATCCCCGTATGTCAAAACGCATCCTATTTCAAAAGAATTGGGGACTTTCTTTATGTTGTAGTATTTTGGGCTAACTGGTTAAGTGAAGAATACCATTAAGACGTTCTCTGAGGTGCAGGACAGAAATGTCGGTTTAGTGGTAAGCTAGTACTACCTATGCTGAATGCTTGAGTATTTCTATTGTCCAGTTTTATGGTCATGGACTTGTTCTGTTCCTCTGCACGATAGCAATGTCTTGGATAACCATTTTTCATAGGCAGCACAGTTGACCTAAAGCCAGATTTGTGGGGAAGAATGTTGTTACAAGTACGGACGTCTCCCGATTTTTATATATTATATAATATATATATATTTTTACGTATTTGAAAGCCTTTGTGACTCCCAGAGCTAGAGAGCTCATCCCGGGCTACTGCTAACAACAGCCTCAATAAATTATATTTTCAGATTTCTTTTTGTTTTCCTCTTGCTTTTTGGTTGAAAGGGCAGGGGGCAGGGTTAGTGATTCGATAAGATTAATTTAAGGTTGAGAATGAGGATGGGGTTGGGGGTACGTACATGTCACATCAGCCATTATGGGGAAACAGCATTAAAAAGGCGGATCTTTTAAGGAAAAAAGAGGGCGGGGCGATGGCGATACAGAGTCTATAATATAATAGCTCTTTGATTATTGATATATCGGGGAGCGTGTCAAACAGCTGAACTGGAAGTAGGTTAGCGGTGGCACGGAAACTAGGTCGTGTGTGAAAGGTAATGTTGGCTTCATGCTCTGCTTAACATACAGGAAAATATTCTAACATACTGTTTTTTACGCTACAGTCAAGTGCCTGTTCTCAGTGTCAGTCTATGCCCAGCACATTGAACACATCGCTGATTGAATGACCATGGGCGACTTGACCTTTCTATGTTTGTGTACGATTGATCGATACCAAATACATGTGCTCAGATTCTAGGTAGCCATAAAGATTCAGTGCTAGCCATTACGTGTTATTTAACGTCAGCTTGTATATTATATTTGGTAGTGAAAACATGATTCATTTCGCGTTCTGAGGCTTGAATTGGTCGGGTAAGTAGGCTGCTTTCAGTGGTGCTAAATTTCTGAGGCCCTTTAGCTACCTTCACTAAAACAATGGAGTTATATTATTTTTCTTTCCTTTTTTTCTTTCTTTTGTTTTGTTCCATTTGAGTGTTTGTTTTTCATTATTATTTCCCACAGTTGCGCAGGTCTTCCGCATTTATTGTTGAGAACTACTTGTTTTCCTATAGTATTGTAGGGCAATAAATATTATATAATTCTGAACTCATCAGTTAGTTCATTAGAGCTGTTAGTCGTAACCCTGAGACTGAATTATTACTGTTTGCTAAAAACAAGAATAAGATACGAGATACAGATGAAATCAACAGTTTGTTTCGTGCCCGACCTATATCAGCAGTACATTATAAATCAGATAACACCACAGAACTCATGACTGTAAAAAACGGTGTGTTTAGACTGGCAAGTGGTCGGAGTGATTGGGGGGGGGGGGGGCACGGCACGCATGTTCCACTTTCTACGGCCACGATAACAATTGCTTTAATGTCTGGTGTCAAGTGGTCAACAGTGGTGAAATTCAGTGAAAAGGAATTTGTGCCACAAGTGAAAAAAGTAGGCGGGGTGAGATTTTTTTTTATTGTGACAGTAACTACTCCACTGGAGGACTCAGTGTCTTAGTGATGGATTTGACGCTGGAAGTAAATAGACTTATGAGTATTCCGTAATGTCACTATTCCTAGCTCTACATCTGGTTTCATGTCAGTGCGAGGATGTTAACTGTATCGTTTTGGCCCAAGCGGCCAATTGTCCGGTCTGTTTTCCTCGTTCACAGATCTTGTTACAGAATGTACTGGACATGGCAGAGATAGAAAGTAGCTGTCTGGAAAACAAATTAACATTATATTCGTTGTTCTCCATGAGTATTCTTAGGGGTGGGAAAATCCTTCGGCTTTTGCATAATATATAGTTTACCGACCACGAAATGGGCATAATACTGTAACAGTCATCCGCCTCCTCCTATAAGCCTGTGAATTTGAAACTGTCATACACAGTTCGGTGCGGTATCTATTTGCAGCCAATGACCACTTTCACTCAGCGTCGAATTGGTCGGCCAGGTACGTTTCTACCAAGCAATTGTATTTAAAACATCCAGTTTAATTACATAAACATATCGGACAAGCCAGGCACCGTCAGTTCATAAGTTGTTATTCGTCCACTTGTTGTGTGACGGTCGCAGTGAGTTTGGGGCTTTAGGTGAACGTCAGCCAAGATCAGCTGTTGATCTCAAATAGTTAATTACCACGAAATTGACACCCACGCGTTACTATTGTTTAAATTATGTCGTCGGTATCCATGAGTGCCAAATGTTTTGAAAACAGCTGGGCCAACTTCCAAAACTATAAATCTAGGTTGTCCCATTAATTTACCAAGTGCCAGACCATAAAGGTTGATTCTATTAATGTTTGCCCGCAATATAAACCATACGTTTCACCATAAAACTTGTCATGTGGCAGGAATGCGTTTTTAACGTAACCTTAGGCCAAAGGTTGTCTTTCATCCTTTTTGAATCTGCTCTCTCCTTTTGACTCGGGGTATGTACAGAAATATTTTGTATTCATCCTGCACACGTCAGCGGTGCAGTTTTTATAGTCAGCTGATCTTATCATGTCTGTATTTAATGTTTAATCAGACAACATTCTAAGCCAGTGTGACGGAGCCCTGTAAGTTTAGGTTTGCGGCATGACTCATGTAAACATTTGTGCTTATGTAACAGTCAGTGTGTGTTCACACCCTACAGTATAGTAGTTCGATGACGGCCAACAAAGCCTAATTATTCGCGCTATGCGAAAATAAAACCCTGGGGCAAGCAATAGATCATAATACTGGTGCTCATGGTACTGTGGACTAGGATGTGGGAACGGACAAGGAAATGTGGAAGTCTGAAAAATGACAGCACACGTTATGAAATCAGGGAAATTAATAGCCACTGTCAATTAAATTTAAACTGTTGAAAAGCCATTGCTTATCGGTGTGTTGCGTTTGTCACAATTATACAATACTAATTGTTATTATATTAACAGATCCCATAATTCCCCATCGGTCTTTTCACTTCTTGTGCTTATAATGTTAACGCGGTTGTCATACTGATTGCCTCCAGATATTCTACTTTCAAGTTTTCAAAAACGAGAGTTAGATATATTGGATACCTAGTGTCACCTTAGAGTTAGAGGTCTCTGCAGACAAAGTTTTTTTTGTGCGATTTGATACTGAAAATTTATCATGTGGTGTGGAGAAAAAAAAATGGCATTCAAAAGACAAAATAAATATACATTATGCAATTGCTAGTGAAACCAAGTGGTTGCTTATGCCGTAAATGTCAAGTTTTGTGTTGGCAGAACATCGAGGGAAAAAGTTTCTAGTTTCTCTACGTATTTGCGTGTCTGTGTTGCCACGTCCCTTGGTCTGTCACGAAAGGGGCGAAACTCGTGTTGCTGTCTCAAGTGTTACCAAATTTGAGTCCAGGCCTCAGGGCAAACTTTAAACAACAGAAACCTGTTACATTGTGCAGTAATACCTTTGCTCTTGCATGCTATTTACATAAGTAAAAACGATTCAAGGGTAGAGATGGAGAGATGTGAAGGGAGGGGTGGTAAAACAGAAAAAGAAGGAAGCAAAGGGCTGACACATTGTCCTCAGTGAAGACATTATACATAATTATATCCAAATAGCAAATTGCGGATCAGCCGCCGTCGGGCAAAATATTTTAGAAGCCGTAAAAGATGCAGTGGGAAAATAACGGGTTTGAAAATGCAGAATCAGAGAATTGCCAGGCTTGCCTCGGGAAATATATGAAAAGAGATAACACAGTACATGTATTTGACATGCTGCCGTTGCCAGCTGTACTTGTCAACAGAGGTTAAAGAACACTTTTGTCGTCCTAGGGGCACATACATACACCATGCACTGTCTGATATTGTCTGACTCTGAAGTCGAACTGAAGGCTCCGATGACGGGAAAAGAAAAAGATTGTTCTTACCTGTATGTACGTACCCCAAGTATTTTGCGTCACGGGTACGTATTTTAAAGCCTTTTGTCACTCCAGAGCCAGAGAGACCCCCCCCCCCCCGAAATGCGCCAGCAGCGGCCTCATTTAATTAGTCTTTTAGATTTTCTTTTTGTATTCCTCCTGTTTTTTTTTTGTGTTTTTTTGGTGAAAAGGGTACGGTTAGGGATTCAGCGGGACTTAGGAGTGAGCATAACGATGGGGTTAGGGATAGGTACGTATTATTATATGTACGCGCCCCCAGCGCAGAAAGCTTGGGGTACGTTCATACAAGTAACAACAGCCAAAGACAAAAGGACAGTGTAGGTCACCGTAGGAATAACATTATGTCCTTGTCTATGGAGACCAGTGTTTCTCAAAGTTGAGGGCACGCCTTGCCGATGGGGCGTGGGACTCCAGAATGGGGCGTGGGGACTTTTATAGAAATCTCAATTTCCTAGTACAGTGTATTTTAACTGAATTGTATACGTAAACTGCTGTTTATTTATGTCGTGTTGACAGCTTCCTTTTTTAGCTCTGATTAAAACATCGAACTAAGTGATCTTGTCCAGAGCATCCGCTCCGCCATTTTCACGGAAAATGACGTATGAAAAACACCCGTTGTCTCTATAGCGACGAGGAGCGGAGCGGAACGGATGCTGTGGACAAAATGATATGCAGAAGCAAAAGTTGTTTTGCTTTTTCATACGTCGTTTTCTGTGAAATAGCGGAGCGAATGCTGTGGGCAAGACCACTTAACAGAAAGATCTCTTTAATGCTTATGCGCTACCTAGCCGGTTATACTTGTCTTATACGCGTTCTTGGTGGGACGCAGGTTTTTTGTTTGTTTGTTGTTTTTTTTGTTAAATCAAAGTGGGGCGTGGGGCAAAACAGGTTGAGAAACACCGATCTGGACGTGAATAAAACCAGGGATTTCACTTATCAGTGCAGCGCTTTGCTATGTTGGTGTTTTCAAAAGACGTCGTTTCTACTTCAACGTCAGGCGTAAATATAGGCTTATTATTTTGCTTCATGCATGATCAGTTGCGGTGATAATATCTGTCTAAAGTGGAGTCGAAAAACCCTTCTTTATCCATTTGATAGAGAGCAGGAGAAAGGGGAAATGAGGTACATTCAGAGTGACATCTCTCCGTTTCCTCGCACTAGAAGACGCAGTGATGACGGTAGTAGGTGCGAAGTCCTCTTCATTTGATTTTTGTGTTGGTAGAGGTAATTTCCTGCGTTTGTTCTCAATCCCTTTCCTTTTTTCCTTTTAAAAGCAAGATACCGCCCCGCCATTCATTCAGCTTGAATGTCAATATGCATGTATTTATTTTAAGGTTGCTGAACACGCCCTGGACCTCCCTCGATTGTTCTGTACCGTACTCAAAGAGTTGCTTGTGTCATCGTTTATGGATTTACTGCTTTTGTCCACAGCATCCGCTCCGCTCCGCTATTTTTACGGACAATGAGGTAAGACATTCTTTGCCTCTGTATACTTGTCCGCAGCATCCGCTCCGCTCCATTCCTCCCCGCTGTAGAGGCAAAGAGAGTTGTTCACACGTCATTTCCTGTAAAAATAGCGGAGCGGATGCTGCGGACAAGACCACATAAAGCACACTTACATGAATAACTTGTTTCCTTACAGTTACATATTGTTATCTTTTAGATTGTTTTGATGTGGAAGAGAAGAAAATAAGTACATGTAGGTATAATCAGTTGGCATTAATGTGGCGTGGTTTTCGGGTGTGGGGTGGGCAAGCATAGTTATGGGGCTGAACATTATCAATTTCTCTCTCAAAAAGTATGCTAAAAGAAAATTATGTGTAGAATTTCGAGAGAGTTTATTTGATCGATTGACCCTCATGTCGCGACCAAAACAGTCTGCACGCTAGCAGTTAGCAATCCAAGCGTGACCTTAGATAAACTGAACAGCGACTGCTCTTTTGTCGGTCATTTAGACCGGGTTTCCAAATCTATAGAATCGTGTAATTCCTCATAAGACATTCCAGTCAGGTTGAACGGATTTTTTTTTTAATCACCTTGTCTCCTCCCTTACCCCCACCCCTTGCTCGCTTGTAATTATTTTTTTTTATTATGTTATTTAAACTAAACGCATATACTTATAGTTATTCGTGTTTTATTATATACCCAGGAGGAAAGGAAAGGAAGTTGATACCCTAGAGTAGAAATATGACGCTTTTTATGATAATTTTACCGTCGGTATGACATTCAGTCGGATTTAATTTGTTATTAGCATTATTTTTTTAATTTATTGTGCGAAAACGAATTCAAATGTCGGATCGGTTTCATCAGATCGGGAAGGGATGTATGCATATTAGATGGGTGTGCATGTGTGTATGCATATAAAAATGCGTAGTTTTACCGCTTCTGATGTAAAGTTTATTTGTGGTTCCACGTCACCTATTTTAGCGTCAATTACTTAATGGCTATTTCTGTCCTCAGAGCGCGACAGGTTTGCCCCTTTACACGAATGTTTACCAGCTTTCATGCGTTCACGTACATTTGTTGAAATGTTTTCGTTTTTTTTTTTGGTCTCATTTTTAAAGGGGGGGAGGGCAGTCTGATACTTCAGACAGTGCTACGTGTTCCTCTGCAAGTCAGATTTCAGTACATATTGCTATTTTGGTGGAATTAATTTTGATAATGAGAACTATTTTTTGTCCATATTATTCTCTTGTCCACCTCTGTGTCTGACAATTTTCGTTCCTTTAATTCATGCATGAAGTCGGTCAGAATGCTTTGCCGATGTCCTGGTATTTTTTTTTATTGTTTTACTTTAGATAATCACACGCGTTGAAGAAGTGGAGATTAGATGTGGTCGCAACTGCAGTTGATGTTTATTAGTTGAACGAGGTCAGCGTGAACGGAATAGTTGAAGCAGTAGGCCTAACACCGAGAGTGCAGAAAAGAAGCGCTCTTTTTCACACGTGTAGGCTAGCATTAGTAAGGGAGAAATGAGTAAGATCTTTGAGACTGCGTTGAAACTGAATTTATTACGAACTGTACGGTGCCAGCTACCGTGGTCAGGCTTTTGTCAGTATAGTTCTTATCCCTCAATGAAAAGCAGTTAGTAATCGCTGTTGGATGTTGAAAAGAAGACATCGATTAGCGAACTGCTGTTGGTGATGTTAACCTGGCAGATAACTTGAAATGACGTAAGCAAGCAAGGGGAAGACACTCCAATCATGTCTGTCTGGAACTAGCAGTCGAGACGTTCTGACGTTCTGACCCGTGTTTGTGTGCAGCTTGGCGTGCCCACAGTGAGTAGGTCTACAGAATAGAATTCTTTTTGTTGTTTACAGAGATCTGAAGTGGCTTTGTTGATATTTAGTCCGTTGATCATAAGCTTTGTTTGACTATTTAATTTGAAGAAGAATGTGCGCCTTCACGTAAAATTGATAACCTCGTAAACAGGGACTAACTGCGGAGAAAATCGCCAAGAAAATGTTTCGTCTGCTAATGAGTAAAACCTTACGGTTTATTGTCCTCAGATCAGCCTGAATCGTTAGAGCATGTGCTTTTTATCAGCTAGGATAGATGTAGATCAAAATATTGCTGGTATTTTTTGGCGTCCTCGTCTTCAAACGGCGTTAAAATTTTGCGTGTGGCGAAAAAAAGACGGGGTGCAGGTTCTGATTAATATGCATTTTTCTGCCAACTGTTAGATATTGCATTTCAACCGCCTTTACAGGCCTAGATCTAGATCTAAATGACTGAAATAGATCTAAGATTTAACTCGAAAGAGAGCCATGAGGAGGAGTATCATATGAGTTATAGAACATTTCGTGTAGATTCTATATCTAGGCCTACTGAGTATTTATAGCCGAGCCCTGCACTTACTATAAAAAGCATCCATCTAGTGGGACAACTCGCCGGGGATGGGGGGGGGGGAGGGGCAGCGCCTAAAGTCGTGTCCTTGTATTGTGAAACACAAAAATGGAACTCCTCGGAGTCATGAGTCAATTTTTTTTTCGTCATGGAATCGATCACACTAGATATGTAGGCCTAGATCTACGTCGAGGCTAGATCTGTAACTGATTCGGTTGTTCAGTTTTCTTTTGGTGTCTTCGTCAGTTCTCCTCTCCAAAACCGTGTGCCCCAGCTTCTGTCTCGAGCAGTCGCATTGGGTTTAACAGTGCACTCTCTGATGCAATTGTAAGCTCAGATGAGCGCCGAGCATGTTCGGGCGGAGTCGAGAACCAGTGCTTAATACATGTGGACATAAAGTGCCGACAGATAGAAGCAAAAGAATAGGTGGGGGTGGAAATCCTGAAATGAATTCAGAATAGGGAAAAGAGAATAAAATACAAGGAACACAAGGAGTACATTAAAATTGCAAGGCCTATATAAATTGTCAGCAATAGTAGGCCTATGCTCTGTTAAGTTGTTTGCATGTAACTAGAAATGTGAGAGACTCCAGATGCTTTGATGAAATCGCCTTTTTCCAGCTGAAAGCTGTGCAGATTTAAGCTTCCTTGAAATTTGTTCATTCGCCATACCGATAATCATTTAAAGGCTTTCAATAGCCTCTCAAGCAAGATTAGTGGTTTGCTTTTGAGTGCAGTCTCGATTTATGCAAATAATTTCTTTCGTTGGCACAGCTGCTGCTGGAGCAGGCACTGGCTTTAGATGCGAGTGAAACGGTCATTATTCTTTAGTATTTTCTTGTTTCTTCCTAATAGTTTCACGAGCGAATGAGCGTAGCTTGGCCTACTCAAACGTCCGTCGCACGGGATGAGTCATTTGATTTCCTCCAGTTACGACAACTATAGCAGTATGCGTTCAGTCAGTTGCGCTATTGAATTTGTAGTTATTGATTTGTGATGTAGCGAAAGAGACGGGAAATGAGAAAGGTTTTTTCCAAAGGGGGGTGGGGAGAGTTGGTGAGGCAAAAACTGATATGGCCATGGGAAAGGGGAACGGGGAGATCTGAACAGAAACCGGAAGAAAAGAGAGGAAGGGAAAACATGTAATGAGGCTAGAGCAGGAAAAAGAAGAAAGGGCAGCAGTGCGTGTATGAATAATCACACGAGCTTATAATTAGAGATTTTAGCTGTTAATAATCAACAGACATTAAAATACAGCAGCTAGCATTACCAATTTGTTTCATTAACAATTCAGCTTATTAAGAAATTCACCCTAATTTCATTCCTTAATGGAACTGGCAATTTGCCGTGTGATGATAATACCCCCCTCCTTTTTTTTTCTCACAAGAATGAAATATCATCTATCTACTACCCAAATCTCATTTTACTGTGAAGATTGACAAGGTCGAATTCCAGCCCTTTGCTGACCACACTGTGTGTATATATTTTATAGCGTCTCAGATGTTTATAAACTGAAAATTCTCTGTGAAAGCTGAATGATTATTATTGTCATTATTATTATTATTTTCATTTTGATATTGCTAGAAACAAAAGGGGGGGGGGGTATTGGACCCACTGTCGAGCAGTGAGACAAACAGTAGTTGACGCCGTTATTAATCTTTTGTCATCATGACATTCCAAAGCAAAGGAATGTCTGAACTGTGTTGCAGTGACTATGGTGACAATATTCATGTCTACAAATACGGAAAAAGGACACTGAAAATGTCGCGCAGAGAGTGTTACTTGATGTCAGAACATGTACAGTTACATAATAACAGGCTTTTGGTCAGCAGACCCGAGCAAGGAATATCTTGACATTGTGGGGCAGTCAGTTTTTTTCACACTTTCTCTCTCTCTTTCTCTGTCTAACATTGATTATTCCAGAACTCTTTGGCCCCAGACGTTGGCCATCGATTGTTTGTGCGCGACGCTGGCCGCTCGTCTGATCATCAAGGATTTAAATTAACCACAAACAAAAAAAAACAAAGAATCCATCATCTAACAGCTGAAATTCTGATTCCATGTCTTCTATGTCGAGCTGTTAGCAGTAAAATTATCTAGAATCGTGTGGAATGTTGCATCGGTAAGTTTTTGCATGTCACCATTGCAGATTGCCACTGCAGTTATTAATCTTGAAAAGATAGTAGCATAGGCTCCGTGTGTAGAACCCACTGGACAAGAAACGTTTCTATTGTGATCTGGCGGGTAGTTGGGAACGAAAGAAAAATGCATTGTCCACATATTCGTCTAGCTGGCCAGCTTGTTAGCAAGTCAGGGCGAATTCCAATTATTGTATTGTAGCCCAGAAACCTCGCTTCTTCACACCTCGCATTTTCACAAAGTCTTGGGCATTTTCAAGTAACACGGTGCGCTTTGTCTGTTTTGAGGCAAAAGAAGGCGATCCTGAGCTTCAGTATTAAGCCACCACGCGTTTTTGTAAACAGCATGTCTTTATGCTGCCCCCCCCCCCCCCCAAATGTTAAACCGCGGGAAAAGCTCAGCACATCTTGTCTATGTGACGTCCATGTGGCGTCGATGAGCCTGTCGTGGACCTTATCAATTACTGCAACAGGTGTGAAAGTGTATAAATTTGGCATTTTCATCTCAGTGAGTAGTCGAGTTTGAAAGGATACAAACTCAAAATACTTCCTTTTGCTAATATTTTGTCCCGCCAGCATACTTGTTTGCCCGTACGTACGGACGCCGATAAAAAATTACAAGGTCGGAATATGGAACAATTACTTCAGTCTGTTCTTATGAGTCCACCACGCTGGTTCATTACCAGTTTCGAAAATTAAACCACTGTGCTCATGGGGTTACACTTCTTCGTGTTTATTATTGTGCACTAGTATTTCTCATTGTTTGTGCGCAATGTCAGGTCAGAAAAATCTGCTACTGGTAACATGTAATCCAGTACAACCTGTTTCATGAACTGGTACGCTAGCATGGTATCAGTGGGCGTGCACCTGTCGGTGCAAACGGCCAGGGCGGAGGAGGTTTCATCTAACCCAACGGCCACATGCTAGGGCACAATGTGACCCTCAGTATTTGAGTCCTTCATATTGGCCCCCGGTAGCGGTGTGGTCATAGGCTTGTTTGCCTAAATCACAGACGAAGAATTGAGCAAACTTCCCGGACGCAGCTTCGAAGCTGGCGGCAGCAGGCCAGTGGTTGATTGATAGGGCAGATGGCAATATACCGTCACTCTGGCCTGGATATCGTGACACAGAGCATCCACCAGTATTGGTGTTCTTTGGTTTGGGTCTTTCACCCTAGTCAGTTGGGACTGCGAGGCTGTGGAGTAGCCTACAGGCAGCCGGCCAGGCAATATGACTGTCCCTCTGGCATCCTCCTGCACCTGGATACATTTCCAGTCGCCTTGACCCTGTCTTGCCACTTGGATAAGTTGTGTCCAGGCGAGAGAGTGAGTCTGATGTTTGCGCAGCTCTTTCTCACTAAAAACAAATTCTTTGCGCCAGTCTTAACACTCACCTCGTCTTCTTTCATCTTTGTCTCGTCTTCTTTCCTCTCAAAATTCCAACGGCGATGGGCGAGTGCGGTGGCAGCAGGTTTGGATAGACTGGAAGCTGTTAGCACAGACCTACACGTTGGTGGCTGTGGGCTATGGTCGCTTCATCGTTGATTGAAGTGGAGGCGTGGGGAGGCAGCACCCACAGTAGCTGAGCAGCCTTATTTAAGGATAGCACTGCTCACCTCAACTGAGGAAGGGGCTAGAAAAGGTGCCCTAAAGAAAGCCCACTTCACATCACCCTGACTGGTATACCGCGACCAGTGGGGATCCCTTTTTGCGGTCGAAACAAAAAGAAATTCAGCTTACTCAGGCTAGGAGCCTGGAATATACGCACACTACAGGACAACTCAAACAACCCGGAAAGACGCACTGCACTTATTGCCATTGAGCTCAGCAGGTACAACCTGGACATAGTGGCACTCAGTGAAACCAGACTCCCTGATAGTGGCCAACTCAAAGAGCTCAGTGGTGGATACACCTTCTTCTGGAAAGGCAAGGGTGCAGTCGAACCGAGACAGCATGGTGTTGGGTTTGCAATTAAAAATGACCTTGTCAGAAACTTGCAGTCCATGCCAATTGAAATAAATGACAGGCTAATGACACTCAGGATCCCAGTTGGGAAAAGCCAGTCAGCCACCCTCATTAGCGCATATGCGCCCACCATGACAAACCCAGATGAAGCCAAAGACAAGTTCTATTCCTGATCTAGAATCTGTCATATGCTCTGTCCCGGCAGCTGATAAGCTGATTCTCTTGGGGGACTTCAATGCTAGGGTTGGCTCCGAAATCTCAGCGTGGCCAAATGTTTAGGGCCCTCATGGAGTTGGTTCATGCAATAACAATGGGTTGCGCTTACTTACTTTCTGCGCTGAATTTGGCCTGTTCATTACCAACACAAATTTTAGTCTCCCCGTGAGAAACAGAACGTCATGGATGCATCCCCGCTCAAAGCATTGGCATCTCATAGACTATGTCATTGTGAGGAAGACTGACAGAAAGGATGTCCTTGTAACAAAGGCGATGTGTGGTGCCGAGTGTGGAACTGACCACAGACTCATTGTTTGTAAGCTCAGACTAACATTGAGGCGCAATAGACGCCCTCAAGGGAAAGCGCCACCTAAACGCCTAAATGTTTCAAAACTCTGCTCAGCTGAGAAACAGAGGGAGCTCTCATCAGAACTTTCCTCAAAATTGGATTGCGTGACTTTTGACCCTGAGAACATTGAACAGAGCTGGACTGACCTAAATGCGACTGTACACTCTTGCGCCAGCAGCACAGTTGGTTTTCCTGTCCGCAAGCACCGTAACAGGACTGGTTCAATGATAATGATAATGAAATGAAAGTGCTCATCAAAGAAAAAAATAGTCTCATCCAAGCTCACTGCAGTGACCCCTCTTCCACAGCAAAAGCTGATGCACTGCGTGCATGTAAGGGTGTACTCCAGAAGAAGCTGAGGAAAATGAAAAATGACTGGCTTGAAGAGCGAGTAAGAGAAACTCAGAAATATGCCGACACAAACAACACTAGAAAGTTCTTTGAGAGCCTCCGAGCTGTGTTTGGACCATCCCGCTCTGGCACTACGCCACTTCTTGCGTCAGATGGTTCAACACGCATTGTTGAATTGAATGCCATAATTCAGCGTTGGGCAGAACATTTCGGAGGTGTGCTAAATCGGCCATCAAATATAAATACTGAGTCCATTGACCGCCTCCCTCAGACTCCTATTAATGCAGCTCTTGCCAAGCCATTCACAGCAAATGAGACCCGAACTGCCACAAATCAGATGTCCTTTAACAAATCACCAGGCGTGGATTCAATTCCTGCTGAGGTGTATGCCTTCGGTGGAGAAAAGCTTATTGAAAGGTTGACCGAGTTGTTCAATCATATGTTGAAAGCAGGGAAGCTGCCACAGGACTTCAAAGATGCTTCAATCATCCATCTGTACAAAAACAAAGGGGACAGCCAAGTCTGAGACAACCATCGGGGAATCTCTCTACTTTCAATTGCTGGCAAAATATTGGCAAGAATGCTTCTGAATCGCCTTCTTGATCACCTCTCGTCAAATGACTTGCTTCCCGAGAGCCAATGTGGCTTTCGTAAAGAGAGGGGAACGGCGGATATGATTTTTGCTGCCAGACAGATTCAGGAAAAATGCATGGAACAAAATAAAGCGCTGTATATCACATTTGTTGACCTCACAAAAGCATTTGACACAGTGTGTCGTGAAGGCCTCTGGAAAATCTTGGCGAAGTTTGGGTGTCCACCCGAATTCATCACAATAGTGCGCCAGTTTCATGATGGCATGCAAGCTGCAGTCAAAAGCAACGGCAGTGTTTCAGAGCCCTTTGCTGTCACAAATGGGGTAAAACAGGGTTGTGTCTTAGCCCCAACTCTGTTCAGCATCATGTTCTCTGCAATGCTACAAGAAGCCTTTAGCTCTCCTCCTCAAGGGGTAAGCATCAAGTACCGAACTGATGGCAGTCTATTCAACCTCAGGAGACTTCAGGCAAAAACCAAAACCAAAAGTACTCAAGTCTGTAACCTACTATTTGCTGATGATTGTGCACTCCTGGCACACGATGAGGATAGCATGCAAAACTGTGTTGATAAGTTCTCTAGTGCCTGTGACAACTTTGGCCTCACAATAAGCACAAAGAAGACGGAAGTGCTCCATCAGCCTTCTCCAGACGACAAGTATCCTGTGACCCCAAATATCAAAGTCCATGACAGTCTTCTGAAGGTGTCGGAGAACTTCACCTATCTTGGCAGTACACTGTCTTCCGCGGCTCGTGTTGATACTGAAATTCTCTCAAGAATCAGCAAAACCAGCTCTGCATTTGGCAGGCTTCGAAAGAGAGTGTGGGATGTCGCCGGCATTCGCACAGACACTAAGCTGAAAGTGTACAATGCTGTGGTCCTTCCCACCCTACTCTATGGGGCTGAAACCTGGACAGTGTACCAATCGCATGCCAGAAAGCTAAATCACTTTCATCTGGCCTGCCTTAGAAAGATCCTAAGGATCAAATGGCAGGATAAAATTCTAGACACTGAGGTCCTCAATCGTGCCAAGGAATTGAGCATCTTCTGCCACCTGAAAAAAATTCAGCTACGTTGGGCAGGACATGTTGTCAGAATGCCCGACTCCAGACTCCCTAAGCAAATCTTCTTCTCTGAGCTCTCCAATGGAACGAGGAATGTTGGGGCCCCAAAGAGACGTTACAAAGACACTCTCAAGCAATCACTGAAGGCCTTTGCCATTGATGTGAGTGAGTGGGAAAAGCTCTCGCTTGATCGTGCAAATTGGAGGGCGGCCCTTACCAGAGGCAGCAAAGCATGGGAAGCTGACAGAGTCCAGCAGGCTATCAAAAAAAGAGAACGGCGCAAGAAAAGGCCCAGTGGTACTGAACCAACGGAGCACTCTTGTCATTTATGCGGAAGGGTCTGCAGGGCAAAAATAGGACTTATCAGTCACATGAGAAGCCATAAGTCATGAAAGAACAGTCTTTCCATTCTGTCCTCTGTGTCCTTTAGTTCTCTTTATTGTCCATGTGTTGAAATTCTCAACAATTTCTGTTCTTTATTCCTCTGGTGTTGTTAAGGTCATCATCATACCTGATGGACGAACTATTATTATTATTAGTAGTATTTCTCAGTATCTGTGCCCGTCTTGATTTTCACACCACCTTGACTGTTAAAGTCTGCTCCGGTATTTTGAATACAAAAATGTGTCAGATGTAATGAATTGGTGCCCCATCGCTCCGAGTTCATGTTCTGCTCCGCATTTTGCATATTGTTGGCTTGCCAAAATATTTCCATCCCATTGTTCTCTTGTCGTCATTAACGCAAAGAAAAGGTCGCTGCGGAACTTCCTTCTCTTCCTTATTTAAAAAGCCAGAGGGGATAATGAAAGGGAAATATTGCAACTTTGTTTCTACACCTAATTATGCACGTGCACGTGACAATTTTTTTTGAGGGGGGGGGGGGGGGCAAATGTCTCCCTAAAATAGTGGAGAGGAGTCAAGTTCATAATTATTCATTGTGAACGCAGATGCATCCAAATTTGATTGTCGTGGCACATAATGTTCTTCTGAAATAAAAAAAATGTAGGCACTTTGGATTAACAGTAATTTGACCTTATCAAGACAAATAAATTATTGGCAGCAGACCCGTAAATGGGCGCTAACTACATAGACGGGCTTCACATTCTGTGGTGTAAAAGAAATTTAAACGGTACAACATCTTCTCTGCGTAGTAGTTCTTTTGAGCTGGAGAATCAGGCAAGACACCAGTTGAGTTTTTAAGTCGACTTTTATACAAATGCCTTTTGTTAAATACAAATAGAATCCATTTGCAGAAATCATTGTGGCTTTGAGTCAGCGGTCTTGAAACTGTTCATGGAACCAGAATATTTTGGATATTGAGCCTTCTTCCTGGTTAGCAACTGTAGACAGGAAACTTTCATTCGCTTTCTGTGTGTGGCCTCTCTCTCTCTCTCTCTCTCTCTCTCTCTCTCTCTCTCTCTCTCTCTCTCTCTCTCTCTCTCTCTCTCTCTCTCTCTCTCTCTCTCTCTCTCTCTCTCTCTCTCTCTCTCTCTCTCTCTCTCTCTCTCTCTCGCTCTCTCTCTCTCTCTCTCTCTCCTTGTCTCATTCTCGCCACCCCCTCACCCTTTTCTCTTTTTCTCTCTGTCTGTCTGTCTATGTGTCTTCTTGTAGTAGCTGGTAAAATGTTGATAGGTACGGTGGTACATATCTTTCACCCTGAAATAATTAAAGATTTTCCTCTATCAAATTCATGATCACAATCATTTTCCCGGGGTCGCATTCTCGTAATTTGGTTTTCTTTGTTTTGTTTGAACCCTTTAGCAAGTGATGCAGAGTGGAATGCGTTTTAAATGCATTTTTTTCCCAATTGCAATTTAGAACCTTGAAAATGACACTTTTCCCCTCCAGTAGTTTATATTTTGAATGGCCATGTCTTTCCAAATCCCATACAAAAACATTGACGATCTGAAGATTTAATTATCATGTGGGCCCAGTGATTGTTTCCAGCAGCAGTGTTTCACAGTACCCGTGTCAGATAACAGGATATCGAAAGTTTAGGAATATTGCACCTGTAAAAGAAAAAAGCAGACAAATACTAGCAGCCATCGAAAAGGAAAAACGTTTAAAATGTTTCAGGCTAGTATTAAATAATAAATTGCCCGTGAAATAAACGAACAACAAGGGGACAGCTCGTGTGTGTTTTTTGCTCCTGCAATGGTTTTGTGGTGGGTACAAAATTACTTTTTTTCTAGGACGATAGAGGTAAAACAAATAACCGTCCCTTGTGTTTGTCATGTGTGATTATTTTGCGATTGTACACACAGTGGGGAATGAACGTATCGGAAAGAGCTCTGTGGTACAGAGCAAACCAGGTACATTTAGCTGAAACGAACAGTGACGCTGACTTGCCCTTGACCCTTTGGTTGTTTGCATAGTTTGTCCACTCTGCTGTCACTATTGCAGACACACTTTATGTTGTTTTTTTGTTTTTTTTGGCTCTGCTTAGATTTTTGGTGGGTATTTCTTGCGATTGTTTATTAAGTATGGGGTTTGTTTACCTACCTCAAGGGTCTATCACGTCTACAGGCAAGTATTTAGTAACGGGAAAAAAATATCATTTTGCTTTTATTGGTATATTCCATAGGGCGGAGGCATATCGGGTGGACATGTCTTGAAATATGGCAGTGAGACCAAGGTCAACAAATGAAATGCCCAGCCAACATTTTTGAAACAGCTTATTTAGTAGACAAGAAACTTCACAGTCGTAGCTCTGGCAACTTGACAATACCATTGCCATTTCCTCACAGACATTTCATGAGGACATAAATCCAGTCATTCACTGGATGACGAATTTAACGTGGACTGCGACAGGATTTAAACAAAAAAAACCCAGACTAGTTGATTTTTAAGTGTGACTACTCACTAGCTAGCCAGCGAAGTCTAAAAGATATACCTAATTGTTCAACACTCAATTAACTTTGTTCAGTAATTCTGGACCCGTCCCACGTCATCCTGCGACCAATCAAATTTTGCCAGGCGTGGAATCTGCTATGCCCCTCCAGCGTCCGCCACTGAGAACAACGGGGGTTCGGTCAAGCACCCCGTTGCGAGGTGCAGCAGCCAATCCGGGTGCAGCCAACAGACGTCCGGGCGGAGCGACCGCGTCACGCCGAGCCAGTCAGAGCGAACAGAACTTAGCTGGGGCATCTCCAAGCGAAAGTACTGAGAGTGTGACGGAGAAAGTCAGCGAAGTCAAGCTCAGTCCAGAGGTAAGAAGTTCTTTTTATTTTTTTAATGAATACACTGACTTTTTGTCAGAAGACCAAGAATGTTTTCACCTGGCGATAGTTTTAAAGCCAGTGTGTATTCGTACATGTAGCACCAAACTGTCATGGCACAAAAAATGGGGTTTATTACCACTAGAAAATCCATCACTTGAAAGAAAGGACGAACTGATTTTAAGGATCAGATCCTATTGATTGGCCAAATGTGAGATTAAGGAGCAATGAAACAGCCAGATTCTTTTGGTTGTCTCTCTCTACAACAGTCTATCCACCTCCTAAACATCCATCCATCCATCCACCCACTCACCCACGCGACCATCAGATCTGTCCATCCACCCACCCTTTCAATTATCTCATTCATTCACTCGTCCATCCATCCTGCTTACAATATGCGTACTAGTTGTTTATGAATATATTTTATTTTTATGTGTCAGCTAAGTCTAACTATCATCCTTTCTTTGCATCCATATTCATCCCCGAATATTCCGAACCCGCCATCCATCTAACCGTTCACCCATCTTTTGTGTCCGCAAAATTTTACGCCATTGCGTGAGTCAGTACTCGGTTAAAGACACATCCTCCCCATTCGCCTAATGAAGCTTATTTAGTTTTACGATAGAAATGCGAGCAGGCACAATCACGGTGTGTATCTGCACTATTAATGACCCTTGGCTAGCCAAAATGGAAACTGATTCTTTTATTACCGTTGTCGCCTGAAACTTCAAAGAACCAATGGATGCGGCCCTTTGTTTGTTCATTTTCTCGCTTTAATTCATTGCTTTGATTAGTGGGCTTAGCTTGTTTTAAGAGTGGTCGGAGACGGTCTTTTATTGGCCCGGACACCTAAATATTGGACATATTGTTGGAGTGCCTCAGCTCAGAGCACCGCGGTCAAAGGAAAGCGATATACGAAAATAGCCCTTATTAAGACACTGTTGTTTAATGAGTATACGTTTTCTTACCCTATCCACTTTCAATACTTTCGTAAGTATCTAGGAAGTCGTCAAGAACCTTTCCGATGTCAGGTAACAGACATTCATTGTACCCTTTCGGCATCTGTTTTCATATTGGCCCAGGTATGTCACACGCCGATCTTGACATGTGTACTAGTTTAGGAAACGGACGAGTGCCATAAAATTTAGTGTATTAAAGACGAGAAGTATTTGTCACCTCATTAGCTGTAAGAAGAGGAGAGTTTTATGGCATCTTCAAATTAAACAAAGGCTTCAGGCGGAAATTTGACCATGAAGTCGGTGTTTATGAAGTAGGAGTTTATAGGAGTTCATTACGATCTTGTTGGCCTTGGCCGTTTGTGAGACCAAACGTGGATCACCAAGCTTTGAATCTCTGATACGTATTCAGCTCCTCGTAGCCATACATAATATTATTATTTATAAGGGCTCACGTCAGCTTCATACGCCTTATCAGTGATCGGCGATATAATAATAGTGATGACAATAATAATAATACCCACTGGCAGATACATCCCATTTTGGTTTTTCCTCTTTACTGGAATTTGTATGAAAAATAACATCAGAGCTGAAACGATTCTGCCGCCGTCACGCATCACTACTCTTCATTCATACGTGTATAATAATACTACCCACTGGCATATACACATCCTACTTGATTTTTCCTTTTTACTGGAATTTGTATGAGAAATATTAACATCAGAGCTGAAACGATTCTACTACTGTCACACATCACTACTCTTTATTCATATAATAATAATAATAATACTCACTGTCATATACATCCCAGTTGTTGTTTTCTCTTTACTGGAATTTTTATTTAAAATTTTAGCATTAGAACTAAAACGATTCATCTGCCGTCACACACCACAACTCTTCATTGATATTATGCTAGTGGTTAGATCCTGACTGTGATCGATGATCCGAAATGCAATATGCATGAGATTCTCAATACAGCAAACACCAACGTGCAACATCTGAAACGTTCAAGGGTAAAATAATGATACGAATGTAATAATAATAACAACAACAATAATAATATAATGGGGCCTGCAATACTTATCCGTTTTTCAGAAAGTAAGAAACCCAGCGCACAGAGTCAAGTTTGTTTTGCCTAGGTTTTAGCGTGAGGGACCAAGCACTCCAGTGAGACTTCAACTCTTGCTGGTTGATTCAAACTCAAAGGAAGTTTGAGTCAAAACCGGCGCAAATCAGACTTGGGGCAGTGCGCCATGCAATTGTCTGCACTTTGTAACGTGTTTGGACCACAAGCTTTAATTATAATTCTTTCGAGCGGGGAGTGGGGTGGGGGAAGGCGCCATGCTTTGGTTCAGGAGAAACGCGCCCTGGTTTTGTTTGTTTTTTTTGCAGGCGAGGTACATTAATTTGTCAGCAGCTGTTTTAGCTCTCCATCTACCCCTCATCATCCCAGATACTTGCGGCGTTTAACGGGCTCTTCGTGGGCAAAACCTCCTTTGTCACGCTGCTGCCTCTTCCCTCCCCTCCGCTGTTGGCAACTCGCATTTTGTGGCCTGGCTTTGGGGACGTGGAATAAACGAGGTCACGGCAGTGTTTTCTGTTTTGTCACAGCAGCTGATGTCCTCGCGCGCTTTTAAGATCACATGACGGGTGATGGGGCACTATTTTTAGCGGTTCTTTATCGTCTGCGGTGAATGATTCCCGTTTAGGCGGGCTGGTATAAAGGGCCTTTGTATTTCCTGCCCTTGAACAAATAATCATATGGATATAAACCAGTGCGTAGTATGACACAGTTTTTTCCGAGAAACACATGTCTGATGCAGTGTGATAGAGTATTTATTTCGGCACGCGAGGTTTGTGAAACAGGCAGTGGATTTTTTGTGCACAGTTATTTCAGAGAAGTTTTCTCTTTAACTGAAGAAGCCAGAACTGTCTTTGTTTGGGAGAACAGTGTTTAGTCCAGTAGTAGGCCCCTATTCAGTCGATGCTTGAGGTCTTTTTTAGCCTTTTCTGGAAGAGGATATTACTGGAGTATGATTCTTTCAGTTCACTTATCGAGAAATTTAAATCTGTGGCTGTCAAATTCATGTTTTATGATAAATAATTTTCTCCTTTTAAAAACAGTGTGAAGAGAAAGCCCCGGGGGAGGTGGGGTGTTTAGAGGCTGGGATTCTGTTGGGATTTTGCAGGCAAGCAGTTTGGTACCTTGATACCATGAAATTGCACGTACATATTTGGAAGCAAAATGTTTCGTCTTGTTTTTTTTTGCAGAATGTTTAGTATCACAGAAAATATACATGAATGAAAACAAAATGTGAGATACTTTTTACAAAGAAAGAAACAGTATTATTGTTTTGTAGGTAATTTCATTGAACATTGGATAATTATGCACGGGGTGTATTTATGCTTGGCCAACAGTAGAAATATGTAGATCTAGCCCCGTGAACCGCCGGCACGGTGCAGGCGCAGTTTTACATCGCATTTTACAAGAAATGGGTGCGACGGGAGTAATTTTCATGTCGATTTTACACGATAGCAGGAAATAAGGGATATATTGATAGTGATCATTTTCCCATGCTCCAGGGCACTGCTGGGACATCCCCGTACTCCCCATTATATACATACTTTTTTGCAGTGTCGGGGATTATAGTTACAGCCTGGATAAAAAATTATATAATATCTTGGTGGGAAAAAGGGGGCAGGAAGTAAATTCTTTGAAGAAATTTAATAATGTTCCGCTTTGGACGAAATAGAGAGCCCAAGACGATTCTTGCGTCGATCTCGCCGTTGGGCCGTTTTGACTGATATTATATTTTTATACATTATTTCACAGCTGTTTGAGGTCATAGATTTGGGGAAGAGAGGAAGGGAGAGAGAGAGAGATTTGGAACTAGTGACGAGGATTTGTAGAGAGAGGGCCACAAATAACATTGTCAAGTATAAGGAAAACCTTCTGGATCAGATCAAAGAGGAACAGGCAAAAAAAAAAAAGGGGGGGGGGTGCCGAAGCATTCTGTGATTGCAAACCTATCCATGGTATGATTTATTTTATGCAGTCATTTTACTTTTGAGATGGTAATCTTCACGAAAGATTACATTTTACTCGTGTTTAGTCATTGGATCGATAAGGAGAATAAAATTTTCACATGTGAATGCGTCAGATCATGTGTTTTCATCATCACCAGATTCGATGCGGAAGTGTTGCATGTCTCTGCATATATTACTTTGGGGACAGAAGGAGGGTCATGTACTTTTTTTTTTTTTGTAAAGTGCCGGTTTTTCCTGTGGTATGGACAGGTAAATTTATTAATTTGTTTTCTTGAGGAAGGCTGCTTTCTTTTTAAATAAATTTTTTTAATACGGAACGAGGATATATGCATTTTTTCTGACCATCGTAAAACACGTTTAGCGATTTCATGTCACTCTAAGTGTTTATGGAAATTCCAGAGTCAGGGACTAGGGGACTTTTAGGATATTTTTTGAAAATGGTTTCAGAAAATGCTTTTAATTTACAGCAGCAGAACCTGGTGTAGCCAAGCCAAGAACAATCGTTTTCACACGAACTATCAGAACAACCAAAGGAAAAGTTCATTTTGTGATACTCGTCCGTGTAGTTTTCATCTGAGTAACCTGTATTTTTCTAATATTCAAGTGATGAACTGATCACAAAGGCATTATAACAGATAGTGCACCAAGGAACTTTTGCTTGAGTATCCAGTGAACTGATGATGTAAATCTAATGATCTCTTCGCGATCATCTGATTTACCCGTAGGACCATTTTCAGTATATTGTCTCTGATCAGCGAGGAGGATATCGAAAGCACCATGTTCCTGATTGAAAGGCGATATGCTCAGCTGCCCCAGTTCTATCGGGCGGAAAAGGTATTTTTTATATTACTCATTTTTTGTTTCTTGTTTCAGGAATTACAATTAAACAAGGACTTTGCCTGGCAATATTTCATGTTCATTGAACTCTCTCTCTCTCTCTCTCTCTCTCTCTCTCTCTCTCTTTCTCTCTCTCTCTCTCTCTCTCTCTCTCTCTCTCTCTCTTTCTCCCGATGGAGGGAGGGGGGGGGGATCTTAAAACGAAGACAAGCGGCGTCATGTAAGATCCTACTCATTAAAGAAAATCTCGCGCTGTCGGCTTTATATTTTATATTCTGTACCGGGTGTCAGAAATTACGCAGCATTGCCGAGAATGAACGGAACAATGTTGAAATTTAGCCTTGCTTGAAAAAAAAAAAAATTAACAGTTTAACCCAGACGAAGCTTCAGAGGTCCGAGTGACCCGAAAGCTCGCTTGTTTTCTTTTAGAATTTAGTTCTCTGTTCGAACTTACTGTGCCATTTTCTTGTTGTATGTCACTGATGGAGGGCTTTGAAACGTACAATTTCTAGTGCTGTGTAAGTAGTAGTTTGCAATCGCAAATGCCATAGTCAAAGATCGCATTGACATCAGCTAGCACCGTCGGCAGAATAATGGGACGGGATTCGAACGAGCAAGGATGAAAATAAAGGTTGTTAAATATTCATTGGTTTGACTCTCGTGTGCATGGCTCCAGACATATAACATCGTTTTTTGAAAACTGGGTGGCAGTTACGTGACACACCCTTTAACAATGATCTATGGCAAATGTTGACCCCTTGGACTGGAAGGGTAGATTGTATTAACACTTAATTGGCTTTGACATACAATGCTGTCATAGTTTGCAAACAATGACCCGAGTTTGTTTGACGAAGGAAAACATGAAAAAATTGTCCATGCAGATCGGGAACGACGTGTTTGACGAAGTGATTCACAAATCGCTGGGAACAGAATGATGTAGATCTCAAAAGATTTACACGGGACACGGCGGTCTAGCCTCTCATGCCTGAGGTACCAGCTTCGATCCCCGGTCGGTGCAGGCATGTTGGATTTTTTTTTTTTTTTTGAGGAGGGATTCCTGTCCCTGATCCTATGGTAGGTAGGATCGAGCACCTAGTCTTCTCGGATAGGGACGAAAAACTCGGAGGGTTCCTGTGCATTTTCCACATATTAAAGATACCTTGGCCTTGGCAGTTAAGTCGAGAAGTGCAGGCTCAACAAGGCCGTTGCCCAGGCAAAATTCTAAAAAACTAATCCCAACCACAAAAAACAGACAGAAACTAAAACCAAGAAAAATAAAGAAAAACAAGAAAAGTGAGATGTAAATGCCAAGGGCAGCGAACCTCCTAAAATAAAGACCTAAACACTCAAAAGATTTACACAATTTGTGCAGCGCTTTTTTGCGCTGGAACACGAAAAAATTGTATTTCACATCGTTTGTGTGTGCTCATCTGAGGAAGGAATAGTGTGCCCGTTCTGCAAGCAGTTCCACACATCCACGAACCAAACCCCTGCCAACTCTTTTGAGATCTGAAGAGAATAATGATGGATATCTGTCTGGAATCACAGTGCCAGATTATTCTTCATGATTTGCATGCCATAAATGTTCTGTAGGAGTCGGCAGAGATCTGTCAAAGTTTGTTCATCGTCCCTGTGGAGTCCCCGACCAGACTCGGGTTGCTGCACGTTGATTATGTGCTGGACAGCGCTGTAGGATCAAGACCTATTGTTACGGGAAGCTGCTTGCATGCTTGACATTATAAAATACGTTTCTGTTTTTGCCCAAATTTAGGGCTGAGGCTGCATGCTCTTTGTCAGGCGGGCCCGGTTTTTGACGCTAAGGCCAAAGGTAAATAAATCGTCATTCGTTTGTGTCAAATTTGGTCATCATTATTATTAAGCCATGCTTAGCCGCAATCCGTGCGCGTCACGTCCCCTTTTATTTTAGGTTCGGGGAGGAGGGGGGGGGGGGGATCGACAAACATGTATCATTGTAATCATCGAGACTGTGATAACAACGTTTTTCAAGTGTCGACAGAGAAGCACATTAGTTCTGTTGCAGCATTTTATTAGCCGATTCAAGCGCGCCATGAATTAAATTGGATGAGGTGCATATTTACTTTGTGAAACACAAAACCTCATTATCTTAGCCGATGTCAACAAACGGTGTTTGTTCCGGAATCACGGTTGGAGATTGTCTGGGAATGTGCAGAAATATTTTCTTGTTGAATGCAGCAGCCGCTATTATTAAGCCGTGGAAATTTAAAGAGTCAGTTTAGAAGGTCATTATCAAATAAATCAATGGACCGAAGAGTTGCATTACACACAGCATCCACGATTCCATATTTGGACAATTTTTTAAAACAATATTTATGGGGAGTTTGGTGTATTGTAGTATTTGACGGTACATTTTCAGAGTTTGAGTTGTTTGTGCAGACATTAGGGTTGTCAACACCATTTTGATGACATATTTGCAATGTTGTCGATGTCTATGCAGTATTTGAATCTGTATGTTATGTAATATTAAGACCGCTAGTAATCAGTAATCAGGACGGAAAGGTTCTTTTGCTTCTCGGGGATCTCAGCCGAAGGCTTTTGGTCCCCCTATTCTTAACTCATGTTGCTTATTGCCGTCCTCGTTATTCTTGTTGGTAGGCGCGAAAAGATGGAAAGGAGAAGAAGAAGGAGAAAGAGAAAGCCAGACAGAAGCCTAGACCTAACTCCCGGTCCCCTCTCATGGGCTTTAACCCTTAAAAACATTATATGTACAGCAATTTTATTTAAAAAGAGAGTTTTGTTCGTGGCATTGTCGGCACGGGCCGACGGTGTTGTGACTATTCCCACCGCACAATGAAATTTGTCACAAATCCCAGACTGGGAGATGTAATAAGTTATGACAGGACAACAATCACGAACGAACAAGTTTAACACTTAACAGAACAACCCATCAGACTCACACATTTATTAAACATAATTATACAGATAATAGCGCAATTACATACATTATATTATTGAAATTAACTGCCGTACAACGGCCTTATTCTCACATGCACTCTTCCTCGGATCCACAACCCGGTAGTTACTTCCTAAAGGCACTTCGGCCTCAGCCTCTCCCCTCAGGGTCTTAATAGCACATTACTAATTCACTGGCACCGCAGTCTCTCAATATCACCTTCCTATTGTCATACACCTTAGCATTCCACTAGCACCTCAGCAGGGCAATAGCACATTATCATTTCAATAGCCCATCAACATGGCAATAGTACATTATCATTTCAATAGCCCATCAACATGGCAATAGTACATTATCACATTCACGCTCATATCTACGTCCCTGTCCGCGGCCAGACTGCCACGACTTTATGTGCCTCTACTGTCCTGCACCGACAGCCTCACTCTTGGCCTATGTGTGGCCTCCGGCCCTATGCTGGCCTATCCCCTGTGCTCACCGAGGTGGCTCTTTGGCCCGTCCCCGACACCTACAAGAATAACATTACATTGGTATAATACCCTACCATTTCTATTCACTCCACCTCTCCTTACAACCCATGAAGCGTACACACAATAGTTCACCTTTCACTCAGCAAACATCTTACGGTAACACACCTCCATCGGAGTACACAATACTCACTCGTGCTACAAATCCATGAACTCACTTTCATCTATCGCTCATGGCGCACATTGCTATATCCAATATCAAGGACTTCCACATTCCTCACATATACTTATTTACATCATGGTAATAGACGAATATAATACATCAATCATAATTATCAATCAACGTTCTACCTACCAGTCATCACTGGAAAAACTCTCTCACTAGTCTTCTGACTGCTCCCCTTATGTTCGCCCACTGGGCTTTCTCTTGCGTCCGCTCTTTAGGACGTTCTAACTTGCAGTGATAGTAATACAGCGCTTTCGCCTCATTCAGACCCCCCACCACTCATAACAGCACGCTTTAACTTACTTGTCTACGTGCGTTAATTTTACTCTCCTCCTTTCCTCCCGTAATTATTAACTATCGCTCACTCCACTCGTGACAAAATTGTTAGGGATTTGCTCTCTCGAAGTTCTGCAGAGGGTAGTCCCGGATGCTACGTGTACACGGGACTTAGGAACTGTCTTAAAGGACGTTCGCCAGATTGTCTGACGGCCTGGCAATCACAAGGATTGATAAAATTGAAGTCTGTATTATATAAACTGAATATATTTGGAAAACGGTGTGGGGTCCTGATTTCATAAACCTGGAAAAGGGAGTTCGTGGGGGTGTATATATTTACCTGTCGAATGCGAAAGCCATGGCTGCCTCGAATTGTATGTACCGGTAATGTCGAATTCGGAATCAGCACCCTGATCGCCACTAAAATATTGCAGACACTCGCCAAGTCAAAAATATTTTGTTTGCCTATGAACTATTTATCTTACTCATTGGAGCAGGGCGGGATAATCACTGTGCACATACTGCTGAAAAAGGAAACCACTCGTCCCCGCCAGTTTGTTTCCACTTCCAAACCAGCGGTCATTGGTAAGTGATTCGCTCTTCTTGAGGTTCAGTTTTTGATGAAGGCGTTGGGACATTTCATCTGGCCAGCCCGTGTCGAGTAAGTCAAAGACGCGAGGTGGCAGATTATTGTGTATTATTTGCATATTCTACGATATCGATCTGTTCTTGGTTTCCTCACGTCGCTTTCACTGATTTTCTGAATGGTCAGTCCGGTCCATGAGGTGTAAGCTAGTCTGGATTGAAAGAACGCATCATGCTGTTATAGTGGATAGCTGTTGGGCATACATTGAAGTATTTTTGTGCTATATTTCAATATTAAATATTTATGAGCATGACGAAAAATACATAACTCCAAATCAATGTTAAAATCGGGCAAAAAGAAAAAGTTGTATGTTGCGAAATCCTGCGTGCAAAAGAAAGCCCAAACAATACAAAGCAAACTAAAGAGAAGACAGAAAATGTTCGAATTTTCGGCTTTCGCCTTTAAAAAAAATGGAACAGAGAAAACAATTGAACAATACATGGAAGCTCGGACGTGCTTTTGTGCTGCTCCAAGCGAGAACTCGCAGCTAAGTACCATATTCTGTTTCGCTTCGATTCTACACATTTCCTGTTGAAACCTTTTATTGTTCAGTTGTTTTCTCTGTTCCATTTTTTTTTTAGGGCGAAAGCCGAAAATTCGAACATTTTCTGTCTTCTCTTTAGTTTGCTTTGCATCGTTTGGGCTTTCTTTTTCACGCAGGATTTCGCAACATACAACTTTTTCTTTTTGCCCGATTTTAACATTGCTTATAGTCCTGCTGCGACCCCACAGTTTTTCTGTGGTTTTTATAAGATTTCGTCAATAACTCCAAATCAGTTGTCATACTGTATTAAAGCTCATTCTTTCGGAAAATGTGCATGGTGGGAGGTAGGTATAACAGTACATCTATTACAGTCTGTTTATCTTTTTTTTTATCTGCCTGCCCATCGTTTCTTTCTGGTATTAAGACGATCGTCCCTGTGGTGGTTTTGCCATTCACACACTCGAACTGAGACCATGAGACGAACGAATAAAAGAGCTAGTCTAATAACTATAATCCAAAATTGGCCGCGCCGCATAAACTGGGGTGTAGGTAATTCAGTGTAGTAAAGGCTTAATGATGTTGAAAGGTTTCCAGAAAATGGTCTGGCCAAACTTGAATCAGAGCTGGCTCGTGAGGAGAACAGCAACACTCGTAGTGGAGAATAGCCAGCGGTACTTTGGACAGTCATAACCTTGGTTATTGCCGAAGTAGTCAATCGCCATAAGTTGCCTTTTTTTCACATAAGACACCCCCCCCCCCCCCCGCCGGACTTTTCCCTTTGATAATAATTATTAAAGAAGAAATAAATATTCGAGGCGCAGAAGTCACCATTGATAACACATCGGAAATAGTTCTGTGAGAACGGGCAGAAAAGAAAAAGAAATCGAATTTTGTATGGTCTTTTTGGTATAAGAAGGGCCAGCTGTATGTGCGGAATGCGCCAGCTGTATGTGCGGAATGCACTGTATAATCTTGTAATAATACGTGCATCATGTTTAGATTTATGGGGCGTTCACAGTGAGACTACATTGTGCATTGGAAGCAAATTCGTGAAAACTCTACAGTCAGTTAAAAGGCCGGAAAGGCTGCAGTACCATATGTAGGAGGATCCAGCTCCATCTTCTTTGCCAAAATAAAGGGATGTGTGCACGTGTTTGTATTTGCGCAAATGGTTTAAACTTGTGTATCCATTATTATGTCTGTCATGATCTCTTACATCATCATGACGTGTTTGCTGTGTGTGCATGTTGTGGACAGGACAGATGAGAGGGCTGGCACTGGAGCCAATGGTGACGTGTGCCGCGAGAATAGTCCGGAGTATGTTTAAACACGTGTGTATGTTAGAAATGTGGATGCACCTGTAGTTTGTTGGGAGATGGCTGTAGCCAGAAACAGAAATTAGGCTACATAAAGTTTTGATTGTCGTAGATCCATCTTCTTGTGCATGAGAGAGGTGTGAAAAGGAAACAACCATCGAGTAAAAGTCTAGGATGTCATGAACAAAAGATTTACTGGTAGACGGAAAAAAGAGGACTCATTACACAGAAATGGTAATGATTTTTTGTTGTTGTTCTTGTTTTTTGCACAAAGCGGGCAAATGGCGCTGTCGATGCTTAGTGCGTGGAGGTGTTTGTGGACTACAGAACAGAATGTACCTCCTCTCTCTCTCTCTCTCTCCCTCTCTCTCTCTCTCTCTCTCTCTCTCTCTCTTTCTCTCTCTCTCTCTCCTCTCATCATCATTGCCTTTCTCACCCTGGATCAGGGTATAGGCCACCAACAAACACTTTCCATCCCTCTCTATCATGGGCCAGTCTCTTTACATTATTCCAAGTCTTTCCGCTTCGTTGCACATCATTTTCTCTGGCTCTTCTCCACGTTCCGCGCGGCCTTCCTCTTGATCTCTTGCCTGGGGATTCCAATCCAATACCTTCTTCGTGATGCTGTTTCCTGGCCTCCTGAGAGTGTGGCCGATCCATCTCCATCGCCTCCTACCAATTTCCTCTCTGACTGGGCTCTGTCTTGTTCTTTTCCATACAATTTCATTGCTGACCTTGTCTGTCCATCTGATCTTAAGTAGCTTCCTCAAACATCTGTTGATGAAAACTTGGATTCTCTTTATGCAGGCCTGGGACGCATTCCAAGTCTCACATCCATACAACAGGACTGACTTCACGTTCGAGTTGAATATCCTCAGCTTTGTTTTTAGAGATATATCCTTGGTTCTCCAAATCTTGCTTAAGGACGTGAAAGCTGCTTGTGCCTTTCCAATTCGTGCTTTGACTTCTGCCTCTGTTCCTCCCTTATTGTCAATGATACTACCAAGATAGCAGAAGGACTCTACATCTTCCAGTGGTTGATCTCCTACTCTGACTTGTGCGCTTGGGGGTGCAACAATTTTTAGGACCTTCGACTTCGCAGGATGTATCCTCAATCCAATAGATTCTGAAATTTTGTTTAGAGCTGTAGTCTTTGCTTGCATCTGGTCGTGTGTGTGCGACAATAGTGCCAAGTCATCTGCAAAATCTAGATCGTCCAGCTGTGTCCATGGGGTCCATTGTATGCCATTTCTTCCTCCACTGGTGGTTTCTTTCATAAGCCAATCAATCACCAGTACAAACAGAAATGGGGACAGCAAACAACCCTGCCTAACACCAGTCTTGATATCAAAGCTGTCAGTAAGCTCGCCATCGTGTACGACTCTGCAACTTGTCCCCTCGTACATGCTCTTGATAAGGTTCACCATCTTCTCTGGGATTCCATAATGTCTCAATATTCTCCACAGTGTTTCTCTATCGATGCTATCAAAGGCCTTCTCGTAGTCAAGGAAGTTCACTATCAGTTGGGAGTTCCACTCTAGCGACTGCTCTACTATGATTCTCAGCGTGGCGATCTGGTCGGTGGTTGATCGATTACTCCTGAAACCAGCTTGCTCCTCACGAAGTTTTGGGTCTGTTGCATTCTGTATTCGCTTGAGAATAATCCGGTTGAAAACCTTTCCTGGGATGGAGAGAAGTGTGATTCCTCTGTAGTTACTACAATTGCTGAGGTCCCCTTTGTTTGGAAGCTTCACGAGGTGTCCTTCCTTCCAGTAGTTTGGAAACTTGCCTCCGATCCAAATCCTCGAGAATAGTGAGTGCAGACCCTCTGCAGCCCCAGCAGCATCTGCCTTCAGCGCCTCTGGTGGGATCTGATCTGGTCCAGCTGCCTTGCCTCGATTTAACTGCTTTATGGCATCATTAATCTCTGCTTTAGTCGGAGGGTCGCAACTGATCGGTAAATCATTTCTTGCGGGTAGAATGTCGGGTGGGTTGCTTGGTGGAGGTCTGTTCAAGAGGCTGTTAAAATGTTCTATCCATCTTTTTGCCTGAGCTTCCTTCTCTGTCCTCTCCCTCACTCTTTCTCTCTCTATCTCTCTCCCTCCTGTCTGACTGGCGGTCTCTGTCTTTCTGCCACTGCGTGTGTGTGTGTGCGTGCGTGTGTATTTGCTTGCTTGCTTTCTGTCTCTGTCTCTCTCCGCCTCACAGTTTGGAAAGAAGGCTTTGCATGCGCAACCGTGTGTCCACAGTGCTCACTTTTCCAGCTAATAACCCAGCCACCTACCCCCAATCCCTGTTCCAAGTAGCGGTCGACATGACTTTATAAGCATCATTACAAGGTACTTCGGCCTACAGGGAGAACGACAGATTTAAAATGATTGTATAGTTGCAGAGTCACACACACATACGTCACGAACTTTTTTAGATTCGTGATGATATTCTTGTTGACTTCAAGCAGCAGGTTTGTGTATTCATTTGCTAGAGATATCAGTATTGATGTCTGTGAGATGTGTATCTATTTCTTCATTGTTTATTCTGAATAATGCTTCTCGATGAAATATATCGTCCATCTCTGAAATGTTGCCATGTTCCTAAGAGAGAAACTAAGTTTGGCTTGATGATAATCATGATCAAAGTTGTATTAATCAGGTACTCATTTATTCAGGTTGCAGTGTAATTCAAGGTTCATGAATGAAGCATTGGATGGAATGACTTGTTAAATGTTGTATTTTATGATGGTTAATTGAAGAATCAGCAAAACCCGAGCATTTGGCTAGTTGCGCTGCAGAAGATAATGATGATCATTAAAAAAACAGAGAAGCTGCAGGGTGACACACGCAGAGTGGCACTGAGATTCTAATTTTCGGAAATGATCGCAGACGTACTGAATGTGCATAGCTGCAAGTGAAACTTCTCAGTATTTTGATTCTTGGATGAGTGTGTGATATTAATCAATTTACGCAAATACAGAATGTATAATAAAGATTTTCTCTCTCTCTCTCTCTCTTTCTTCTTTCGCTCTCTGTCTCTTTCTTTCTCTCTCTTTCTGTCTCTGTCTGTCTGTCTCTCTCTTTCTTTCTCTCTCTCGCATAATCACACAGTCATAATAATACCTACACTCGCATGAACCAACAACGCACATAATAATATTACAAGTGCTCGCCCATGCTCACGGTTCCCACCGAGGAGGCCTGAGTCTACAAGATACACCCTGTTTGGTACGAGGAGGCGTCGGTACTGCTGTGGGAGTTGTGGCAAAAATTTGTCCTCAACAGTGTCTATTTTGAATGTCTTTCTTACATCCTCGGCGACGTTACGTGACTACGCAACATTTGTACAGTTGACAAAATGTAAGTTTTACACAGCACATTAGGAAGAATGCGGGGGCAGCCTCGGGAGACAATGGCAGCTTCGAAATCTGATTGGTCATGGATGGCAGTTGTTGTTATTACTGTTTCCGTGGTCTCAAATTCATACATTATGAACAAACTAGTTATCTTGTCCTTTGCGTTTTATTGTCAGGATCAACGTTTTAAAGTCATCTAAAACTATGCTTCTATTCACATTATCACCCCTTGGCATTACAAATTTGAATTAAGACAGGCGACGTTTTACTTCAGTTTGGTTAAAATACCTAGTCATGTCACCGTCCATCGTGAGACCAATAGTTTATGCGTCTTCAAAAATCAGGCTTTTCATTTACTGCTTTTTGAGAAAGTATTTTCTTAGAAGTTTTCATTCTATTTCAGTTTGCTTGTTGCGCCACGTAATATCCCCTTGTAAGTTCGTATTACCGGTCACTGTTCATCTTAGGGGCCTTACGTAAAGTTGGAACTGGATTATCGTAGCATTATTATTTCTGTTATTTAGAAAGTAGTGGATGAGCATTCACTGTCCTCAGTGTCATTGGTCCCAGCACCTGGGCAACTTCTCGGATGTTCATTCTTCCAGGTGTTGATTTTCCGTCCTGTTAATTCAGGTGGCAGTCTTTGTCTGTTTCCCCTTCTATTACCTAACCATGTTTTGCTGTCCTTAGCCATCTGTTTTCTTGTCCGGTTTCATCTGACCGTCTTTTCGGTCATTGATCCTTTCATCGGACGGTCTGTCATAATATCCGTCTATCTCTTCTTCCCTTCTTTCTGCCTGCGCATCTCTTCGTCTACCCACCAGTCTCTTCGTCTGCCTACCCATCTCTTCGTCTGCCTGTATAATTACTGTGCCACCAAATAATTTCACTCCCAAAGTCACTTTCTCTTCTCCTGATTTAGACAAAATAGATCTGTGCATGTCACCGCGACCTCACGTTGAAATCGATTGTCCTCCTTTTGTTTTTAACGTCCCGTGTGGCCGATATATTCACCCTGCGTCTTGCCCGACAGTAATGAACATGTTTATGTTCGACCTAGACCTAAGCTATTGATGTATCAGTCGTACGACAGTCAAGGCAAAATCCAAACTCGCCGTCTCTAGTAAGCGGTTCTGAAAGGTATATGTGAAATGTCAGGTGTTTACTTGCAGTCATTTTCAAAATACTTTGTATGAGCATACAAAGAACATTACTGCACTTGAAAAAATGTTAAAGTTAAAGGCGTGTTAGCTGCAACATAATTAAATTATGTCTTAACATGAGAAGAGATGCTTTCATTCTGTTCCTTCACCCCCATTAGTTTATTATTATTATTGTTCACGTAGATCACATTGGTTGAACCTCCTGAACTTAGAGACCGAGACCTGTAAACTTGGGCAGGTTTGCCCCTGACTTAATACGGCAGGGTAATAAGATAGTTTTCTAAACTGCCCAGAGCCCAAAACCTCATAAAGACGGAGGAAAAATGTGGAAATCTCGTGAAATAAGAGGTGTTACGTTACACATGAAGACATGCTAATATAATGGTAATAACACTAAATTAATCCCGCAGTTCTTATCATTGGATAAAGAATGTTGCGTCTGCATGCACATTTCCCTACCTTCTGAGGCAATGAGTTCTTACAGTAATTATAATCTTCTAAGGTAATGAGTTTTTGCAATAATTATAAGCATAATATTTCAGGATTCAGAGTGGCTGGCTTTTTTTGGAGGTACATTATACATGTCCAAGACATTCAACAGAACGTAATTGCAAGATTCGTCCTTTCTTGAATGTAACATGAGACCATACTGTGAGCGTTTCGTTTTTTAAGTCATATTTTTCTTTATCTCTGAGATGGTACAACATTGTTAACCAAAGGCTGAAACCTTCGCTTTAATTGATTCCCTCTGTACACGTCATTTTGTCCCATTTTAACATAGTCGCGTGGCCCCCGCCAATTAATTCTCTTGGTGTTTCCTGAACTGAGATAATGACAGTTCATAGTACGACGCATGAAGTACCACTCTCTAATCGCCCACGGCCCTCGTTATGGACAATTCAGCTGTAGCGTTCGCCAGAGAGAGATCTTTTGGCTGATTAAACCCTTTCCTCCGGGTTTCAGCTGTGATGAAATTTGTGACAGCATAATAATTATAAGATATCCTTAAACATTGGCGTCTTATTTCACTCGCAGGTACACGCGGAATGCGACTCAAAGAATTCGGTTTTGGTCACGTGCACTTTATTTTTTCGAACTACTAGACTAGCCTTTTGTATCTTCTTCATTCCCAAGTACAATCATCATCCACTGCACCATCCTTTCTCTGATGACCCCCCCCCCCCTCCCCCCAGGGACAGGAAACTTACTTTGTGTCGATCTTTTCTGATTCAGTCTCGTTCCCTGAAAATGGCAGTGGCATTTTTGATTACACTGTTAGCTTTGCACTGAATACAAGTACACCAGGGCCAGATTAAGATCTTTACAGGCTCTAAGCACTTAAATTATTTTTGTGCCCCTAAACACTATAGTATATGTAATTCAAAATATAAACAAAAATACACCATTAAAAATAAAAAAGCAAATATATGCCAGCAAATACTTAACATTTCCATTTGCTGTGGAGCCTGGTTAGACTGCACCATTTGTGCAGTTTTGCACCATATAGCCCAAGGTAACGCCGGCAATGGAAAAATCCCTGTGGTGCCCCCCTTCCCTTGATGTCCCTAACCAGGTGCTTATTTTACCTAATGGTTAGTTCAGCCCTGAAGTGCACCCATAATTTGTGTGAAAAAAATGATATTAGAACAAATAAAGCTTCATTGCGTAAAAGTACTTCAGAACCGATCTACCGTGGCCTTGATAGCATAGAACATGCGTCTGGACGGACAGTAGGTAAATTTCAAAGGCCATCGCTATTTCTGATAATGTATTTTGGGCATGCACCCCCTATCACCTGGCCTTCGTCTCTATTACTGGCGGTAAGGCTTGTCTTATGTCACGTATGACTCACGTGTGCCTACATCCAGGGAGAATGGGCAAATAATCGATGTTTTATGTAGTTGCTCTGCTGAGCCAACACATCTCTCGTTACAAAACGGTCATTTAGCTGCTCATGGTCCAATTGGGGAGAGAGTGGTGTGGAAAAAATACCGCCGGGGGGTCAGAAGGAAAGAAAAAAGAATGATTGTCAGGGGGCCCCAAACACGGGACTGTGCTAAATGTGAAATATTGAAATAAATTGGGGGGGGGGGGGGGGGGGAGAAAAAAATGTTATGAAAGAAGCTACTGCAAAGAACAAAAACAATTTTTTTTAAATATGATGAAAGAATTGTCTGCCTGGCTGCAGCTAATACGAAAGTATGACCACGGAAATAATGTAGGAAAACCCAGTTTATGTATTTAATATTGTCAGATAAGATAAAGAAAAGGGGAGAAACGGAAATTATAAGGTTTCGATAAAATCCCTCGAGTAAATGTAGAGGTCATAGTGTTAAATAATGTGTGGAAGCTACTGAAGTGTGGCGTATCTTTGGATGAACTGACCATTTATACATTATCATATCATTTACATTTGTTTGCAACTATATATTATATACGTCATGCACAGTATGAACCAGCTTAGACCACGCATGTCTAAGGTATGTATATGTAAGTATCACTCGCACTAGTGGGCTGTCCCAGTCTGCTGTCCACAGATTATGGACAGTGGTCACGACGGATATTTGGAAAACAGCACATGAAATGTTGTTAGTCAAACTCACAGGGAGGGCTCTCCTTCAAGCTCTTGACCGAAAGAGAACTTTCATGTCAGTGCAATATGGATTATCACGAACGGAAAGATCTATAAGTGGAAGTGCACATACGGCTTCACATACGTCAGTATGAACAGCTAATGACAATGAACAATATATGACGACATTATTATTAGTAAAAGTTAGTTTGGCTCGGCAAAGAAATTGGAGATAGTCTAGATTGGCGATCGACCAGGTAATGTAAACTGCAGTGGTGAATATAGTTAACATAAAGGCTCTTGCTAGTGCCCCTGACTTTTCTTTTCTATTTCTCGAGCATGTGTTAGTTGGTAAGGTGTCACATCTTTACAGTTCTATTTGGGCCTTCCACGGCACCCTCATTCTTTGTCACTCACGCACTTACTCACACACTCCCCCACTTACTCATATATTCAATTAGTCACTCACTCACTAGCTGATTAAGTCATTCACATGTTTAATGATTTGCTCACTTACACATTCTGAAAATATGGCGAAAATAAATAATGTTGGTTCACATCATTAAGAGACGTCGGGTAAGCAGCTGTTTAGGCTAGCGTCTAACTTGTCCGTCACACCAAATAGCTTCCGAAATCCTTATTGATTATTTGCAATGAAACAGTTATGTGTTGACAATAAACATGTCCTTTTCTTCCTTCGTTTCTCTGCTTCATGTTGTTTTTAAACATTTTATTTATGCATGAACATAACCCAAGGTTTGGGAAGAAAATGAAAAAGTAGGTGGTAGCTGTTTTACGTGGTTGAATACTTGGGCTTGGAGAAGCCAAGCACTGTAGCAGATGTATGGGAAATAGATCGATTTCTGTCACAATTAACACAGCAATCATGCGACGGTTTGGCGCCAATGTAAACCGAGTGTGTCGATGCTTGCATTTATGCATGCAGATTTTCACAACTGGGCAATTTTATGATGGAGACTTAGATATTACTCCCCCTATTCATACACTGTTTGTTTATTTCCTTTTCGTTCCCAGTGACCCGACCCTGCTGCTGCTTATAAAATAATGTTCGTGTAATAACCTAATTCGTATAATAACATTATTGCAAGTCTGTGTGCACGTATTTGTCGGGCTCACGTTATTAATTATTATCAGGAAGATAATCTGTTATGGCAGCAGTAACCCGGGGGAAATTATTTGATACGTGGCGCAGGTCATGGAAAATAATTTTAACAACGCCCTTCAGTTTTAAGGTCAATATAAACGGTGGCGCTACAGCATACTTTATCTGTAAGTGGGGAACTTCATTCTCAAAAGCGGCCATGTCCCAGACCTAAAACCACCAAAGGATCTTAAAGTAGTAAACGTTTGAATTGGTCAAGACAAAACCAATGAGGAAGTACGGAGTTGATTTATCACAAACGAAATTTCTCTGGCGTATAGCCTCAGTGTCCACGCATATGCTACACAGCCTATTATTTGATTCATAATTATATCCTAACCGCGATCTATTGCCATGTAAAGGGATGCATTTCGGGAATACATGTATACCATATTGGCAAGTCGGTCCGACCGCATTTTCTTAGCACAGGTTAATTTATGACACTGCTTCACTCACATATTATGGTTCAGCCATTTAACTCCGGGTAGTTTTCTCTTCGTATCGTTCTCAGTGGCGTCAGATTGTAGTAGTGGAAAGAGCATGACATGAAAATTTAATGGATGGCTCGACTACTGGCTGGAGGTCAGTGGATGCCATAGCTCAGTGAGCCCAAGGCCACTACTCTAGAGGATCGTACGATGCGCATTATGTTAGTTATTTTCAAAAGGTGTGAAGATTGCATTTTTAGAAAGCATAATATTGTCTCACTCGCTCGCTCACTCACTCACTCTTTTTACACTCACTCACGCACTCATTCACTCACTCACTCACTCACTCACTCACTCACTCGCTCGCTCACTCACTCACTCACTCACTCTTCTGTATCCACAGACTATGGATGCGGTGGAAATCAGTGAGCAGATCCACGAGACAGTTACCAGCGCTAGCCAGAATCGAGTCCTGAGAGACGAGTGCAATTTTATACAGAACGTCGGTCAGTTCTATAACCAACAAGACATCAGTGATGTGGTTCTCAGAGTAAGTAACAGAGTAGCAAAAATGGTCTTTGACTGTTCCAAGAATTCTCTCTTCCCACAGTTCCTTCCTTTACCCATCTTTGCTTCCCCAGCCAGTGTTATGTTTCAAGCAACTATCAGAAACGGGGATATCTGTTTCTGAAAAGAAAATTTTTTCTGACTTAAGTCTAGACTTCATCTTTTTTCAGTTTTGCTTAAATTTCTATTTGCATTGATGGCTAACGTTTTTTGTTGTTGTTGTTGTTGTTTTTTGAAAGATCAGTGACTTAAAACTTCAGTAATTTAGCCTATCTGTCCATGATCTATGGAAAAGCCCAAGATTAAATGTTTATATTAGAAAAACTGAAATAATAGGTAAGTCAGGGAAGTTGATCATTTCATCATGAATATTGCAGATTCTAGTATGAGAAACCTGGCAATAGGGCACACTTGTTCTTGAATGACAAGTTACAAGATAGTGTAAAACTTGATTCATTTCTTCTCTTTTAGTGAAAACTCTCTTTGCCTCTATAGCGGTGAGGAGCATAGCGGAACAGATGCTGTGGACAAGTCTACAGAGGCAAAGAGTGTTTTACGTCACTGTCCGTAAAAATAGCAGATGCTGTTGACAAAAGCAGTAAGATTGTTAACGTATAGCAAAATACAAAAAATTTATTCAGTTCTTTAGTCTGGTAGAGAAAACCAAGGTGGTTACAAATTCTCATTATATTGTTCCAGATTGGCAAAGAAAAATACTATGGTCACAAGTTTGTCCTGGCAAAGTCCAGTGATGTGTTCCGCACGATGCTGTACAACAAAAACTTTGCTCAGGCAGGTCTGCCAGAGATTGTACTAGAAGAAACTCCCGAATGCCAAAAGTATTTTGACACATTTCTCAGGTTTTTGTACACAGCTGAGGTCAACATAAGTGTTGACTCTGCTGTGGGAATCTTATGTTTGGCTGACAAATACAGTGTCACATCACTGAAGAATTTGTGCACACAGTACATGGTGGAACACACAAGGTTAGTATTGAGTTTACCCAGTCTGTCCAGAACACAAAAAAACATATCACTTCCAGGTGCTACTTCTTTCACCTTTGACCTAGGCGTTGCTCATCCACTACAGAATGTAGCCCTCTGATAATGATTTCCATTCTTCTCTGTCTGATGTTTTTCCTCATCCATGACGTTCCTCCTCTCTGTTTTATGTCATCTTTGCCATCTTCTTCCTGGTGTCCTCTTGTTTTTCTTCCTGTCCTTGGTTGCCATTCAGTGCAGCATTTTGTCTACCTATTGACATTCATGTTCTGGATGTGATGGACCTTCTGAGTACCTCGCGACTCGTATGAATGCAAGTAGTGAAAGCCGAAAGGAAACTGCTAGCAGGATGAAGGAGGAACTGAACACCGCCAAAACCAAGACCAGGATTGGATACTGGAATGTTAGAACAATGTATGAATCGGGTAAGTTAGCACAAGTAACATCAGAGATGAGGCGCTACAACCTACACATCCTGGGTGTAAGTGAGAGCAGATGGACTGGATCTGGAAGGATCAAAACATCCACTGGAGAAACCGTTCTCTACTCTGGAAGAGAGGATGACCAACATCATGAAGGAGTAGCCATCATCCTAAAGAAAGGACTGGACAAATGCTTGTTGGAGTGGAAACCAGTCAATAGCAGACTGATGAGGATGAGGATGAAAGGACGACACACAAACATCACTGTCATCCAATGTTATGCACCAACCAACGAAAACGACAACACAGACAAAGACGACTTTTATGAACAACTCCAGGGGGAAATGGACATGACGCCACGGCATGATCTCATCATTGTCATGGGAGACCTCAATGCTAAGGTAGGTAAAGATGATATAAATTATGAAAGAGTAATGGGAAAACATGGAACTGGAACAAGGAATGACAATGGAGAAAGGCTTGTGGATTTTTGTGCCTTGAACAACTTAGTCATCGGAGGGACCCTTTTCACACACAGAGAAATTCACAAACTCACATGGAATTCTCCAAATGGAAGAGACAAGAACCAAATAGACCATTTGATGATCAACGGTATGTGGAGACGATCCCTTCTAGATGTGAAAGTGAAAAGAGGAGCTGACGTAGCCAGCGACCACCATCTAGTGGCAGCACTTATCAAAATTAAACTGAACAAGACCGGAATCAAGACATCAAAGCAAAGACACCTTAATATTCAGAAACTGAGAGATGCAAGTGTTAGAAATGCCTTCAACATACAAGTCAAGAACCGATTCCAGGCTCTACGAGAGTCTGATAAGAACAACCCTAATGAAAGAGGAATCGATTCAGAGTGGAAAAGAGTAACTACAGTGTACACAGAGAGCAGTGTAGCCTGCCTTGGATTTAATGAGAAAGGGAAAAGCAAGGAGTGGATCCAACAAAGAACATGGGATGTGATCGAAGAGAGGAAAGTCATGAAAAAGAAACTCCTACAAGTGAAATCGGAAAGGCTGAAAGAGAGGTACCAACATAGCTACACAGAGTTAAATAAGAAAGTGAAGAGACTAGTAAAGAAAGATAAACGAGAAGCCATGGAACAGCTAGCGGCAGATGCGGAGGAGGCAGCAGCAAGAGGAGAACAGGGTAAGCTCTACAAGATCACTAAGCGCATTTGTGGCAAGTACGGTGGAAGACCAAGTGTTCCAATCAAAGACAAGAATGGGAAACTACTGACTACAGAACGAGAACAGGATACACGCTGGACAGAGCACTTTCAGGAATTACTAAACCGGCCACCACCTGAAGATAGAATAATAATACAAGATGCTGCTGAAGACCTTGACATCAACATAGATCCACCAAAGAAGGAAGAGATAGTGGCAGCAATAAAGAGCCTAAAAAACAGCAAAGCCCCAGGAAAAGACAACTTGACTGCAGAACTGTTCAAAGCAGATCCGGATCAGTCAGCCACCATCCTTCAGCCACTGTTCACAGCTATCTGGGAAGCAGAAGCAGTACCAAAGAGCTGGAATGAAGGCAGAATAGTGAAAATACCCAAGAAAGGAGCACTCAGCGATTGCAACAACTGGCGTGGTATCACTCTCCTTTCTATACCCAGCAAAATCCTTGCCAAGATCATTGTGCAACGTATGTCAGATGCTGTGGACAAGACACTGAGAAAGGAACAGGCCGGATTCCGAAAGGGGAAAGGATGCATTGACCAGATCTTCACACTCCGAAACATCATAGAACAGTGTTCAGAATGGCAAAGGCAGCTCTATGTGAACTTCGTTGACTTCGAAAAGGCCTTCGACAGCATCCACAGAGAGAGTATATGGCGCATTCTTCGGCACTATGGGATTCCCAGCAAGCTTGTTGAACTCATCAAAAGCTTTTACAAGAACTTCAGTTGCAGTGTCGGAAACAGTGATGCATCCTTTGAAGTGAAAACTGGTGTACGGCAAGGATGTGTGATGACAACAATTTTGTTTAACCTCGTAATCGACTGGATTATGCGGAAAACTACAGAGGATGCACCAAGAGGCATCAGATGGACACTCTTCGACAACCTAGAGGATTTGGACTTTGCGGATGACCTTGCGCTATTGTCACATAGTCACCAACACATGCAAGATAAGACGCAGAGACTACATAATTTTGGATGCAAAGTAGGCCTTCGGATTAGCCAGAAGAAGACAGAGATTATGACCCTAAATGTAGACACTCCAGCACCAGTGCAAGTAGATGACAAGAACCTCACCACGACGGACAAATTTAAATACCTTGGTAGCATTATCAGACCAGAGGGTGGCACAAAGGAGGACATCCAAAGTAGGCTGGGAAATGCAAGGGCTGTCTTTCAAAGTATGAGCAACATCTGGAAATCGACACAATACGGCATCAACACCAAGATCAGACTGTACCAAAGCTGTGTCCTATCCACACTCCTGTATGGATCAGAGTGTTGGCGAATGACAGAAGGTGACCTCGCCAAGTTGTCTTCCTTCCACACCACATGTCTTCGTAGGATTCTCCGCATCTTTTGGCCAAACAAGATTTCTAATCAGGAACTACTAAGGCGATGCAAGCAAGAAGAAATAGCCAACATCATCACGAAGAGACGATGGAGATGGCTTGGACACGTGCTGCGAAAGGAAGCAAATTCTATAACCAAAACAGCACTTCAGTGGACACCGGAGGGACGGCGCAAGCGAGGCAGACCCAAGGCAACCTGGCGGAGAACAATCGAGGCAGAAATGAAATCCTTCAATCACTCATGGGGAACTCTCGCAAAGATGGCCCAGGACAGACAGGGCTGGAGATCCTTTGTTGCTGCCCTAAGCACCAGTGGGTGCAACAGGAAATAGTAGTAGTAATTGACATTCATCCTTCCCGCATGTCCAGTCCAATTCTACTTAAATTGATGTGGCATGAATTTTACTATGTCGTGCCACGTCTGTTGTACTTAAATATTTTTCCATTGTTCCAAATGAAGAGATAATTCCAGTTTCAAAGCAGAGAAGATGATCATCATTCATTGATAGGCACAGATCAAAGGCTGAGGGCAATACCATGATGTCATTTCAGTAAAGGAGGAGGGAAGCACAGAATCCCACATTTGCCAGAGTGTAATGGACTGTCTGTTTATTATGCATTTCACCTTGATTGTGATTGTTTGTCTTTCTAGATCTCCTTTAGTCAAAAACGCTCTGTGCTGGTACTCTTGGTCCAAAGCTCTGCATATGGAAGAACTGATAGTTCAATGCTCCAAGACCATCGCTTGGAATGCGGAAATGCTGCTTGCCACCCCAGAATGGCACCATATGGACATAGAATTTGTCAGCGACATGTTGAAAAATAGTGACCTGGTTATCCCGTGTGAATACACATTGTTCAAAGCCTTGATTCAGTGGCTGGAGGAAGCAGAACATGTTGAAAATTACGTGGACTATGCCAAGCAGTTACTTCCGTTGATACGTTTCCCACAAATGCAGGTGAATAGATCTGTCTTAATTGAGTAACCATTTGAATTTCTTTTTCAGGAGTAAAACAGAAAGTGAAGATGATGAAATAAGAGTTAGGCAGAGGAATAACTGACCAACCTGCCCACAGATTCTGAGCATTATAAAATCTTTCAAATATAAGATGAGACAATATAAAATAAGATATAACTTTATTATCCTGCTGTCAGAAAATTTTTGGTCAGTCACAAATGAAATTCATTTTTCATCAAAAGTTGCAAGTTGTGAGGCTGTCAGAAATACCTCTGGGACAGTTACTCAATTTAGGAATTGTCTTTTTTGTCTTTGTTTTTGCCAATATTACTGCCACTGGTAGCCAGAGAAAAGCTGCAATTATTGAGAAAACTTCTTTCAGTATTTAAATGGAAATTGCTGGGAATAGGTAATAATAGTTCGTCCATCAGGTATGATGATGACCTTAACAACACCAGAGGAATAAAGAACAGAAATTGTTGAGAATTTCAACACATGGGCAATAAAGAGAACTAAAGGACACAGAGGACAGAATGGAAATAGGTAAATACATGTATATTATCAGTAGAAATAACACCCCTTCAAACATACATGATTTGGAAAATATCAAAACAGTTATTCTATCACTGAATCAGACAGAAAATAACAATATTTCACACCGTATTACTCACGTTTGTCTCACCAGGTACATGAGCTGTATGAAGTGGAAAAATGTGACATTTATGACATCAAAGAACTCAAACCACTACTGGACCAACTCATCAACAAAGCTTACAGATTTCGATCTCTCTGCCCGCACCAGACAGAGATTGAGGTCCTCTTTACCGATGACTTTTATCATCCCCGCAATTATCTGAATTTGGGAGTGGATACAGTAAGGATTTAACTCTTTTTTTTTTCCTCAGTAATATATATGTATTTGTGAGGCACCCCAGGAAAATGGTCCGCATGTTGCGCTTGCCACTTTTGAGATAGAACCAAATATAGGTGGATAGGGACTCCCCAGCCAGTTTTCAGCATAAATAGATTCCCCCAGCATTTCTTTATGCCTGGACAAGAGGATTTTAATGAATTCCGCCTATAAATATGTTTTTTTTTCTTTTCATTTTTCTGATCCAATCTAATGGTCTTTTTTAAATTTACGCAGGCTTTAAACGCATTTTACTCAGAAGTGACTTTTTTCACCTTGCCACCTTGAAATAGCCATAATTTGGTCAATTTTCAACATTTTTACATGAATTAGAGTGCATTCTTCTCAGGACAGTTTGTACTTTCACAGTTTACCCTTGACTCAGTTTTGAAAAAATTGGCAATGTGGACCATTTCCCCAGAGTGCCTTACATTTATTAAATCACTTTTATCTGAGAAATTAATCATTAACATCATTTGTGTCTTATTTTCAGAAAACACATGAATTTCATATCTCGTCTCAATATGGAAACTTACCGAGTCTGTTACCTGATTCATGTGCCACTTATAAAATATGTTCCTCATGAAATGTTTGTAACTTGTTTACAAATAAATAAACAAAGAAGAGACCTCTTTTTTAAATTAAGTTGTTTTCTAGATTAAGACAGTCACTTAATCAGTAACATGAATGCATGTAAGATTATCTTATGCTGACCGCCAGCCCCATTCAGTATCATCATCCTTTTTAAATTATGCTTTATTATGATTGTCAAAGATTTTTTCTTCGACCCTTAACCACTAAGATACTGCCAGGAAAAAAGAAAAAAGTGGGAATCCTGAATATTGAAATGAGAAATACTAGTGTGATGAATGTAATCTCAATGCTTTACATTTAAGTCCACTTAATACAGATCTTACTGACAGTATGTGTTCAGAGAGAGCTGGTCTTTAATTGCGTTGTCACATTTTAGCGCTGTTAGAACGTCAGAGAGAAACTATATGAAGAAGCGGTCTGTCATATTGTCTGTTCAGTGTGACAAGTTCATTAAAAGATATTCCAGATAATGGTCTGTCCATCAACCGGGTTGCCAAGGTTAATAGTAGTCTTGGCTCTGACTAGCATGGCAGGGCTAAAGTATTGAATTATTCTGTCAAGACAGAAGGAGTAACCTGTCATTGCAGATTATAGCCATCTGAAGGGAATCTGGAATCGTCAGGAAATTAAGTCTACCATATTTATAGCTGAGTGAGAACTTAGAACTTTGAAATTGTGGCCAAGATGTCGCAGACAGTGTTTGTTTTCGCAGCATTTTAGATTATTGTGGAAATGGGGAGCCGGTCTGCCCCTAATTTATATGCGCATTTGGGCTCCAATAAATAAAACAAGAAATGTTTCTCATTATTCAATAGACTTAGTAAATAATTATGACATCACTCTGACCAACATATCAACAAGGCGGTTGTTACTTGCACCTACGTACTTCAAGCGCTTTGCATTAGGGGCGCATACATATACATACCTATCCCTCACCCCAGGTCTTATCCTTAACCCTAGATCTTATTGAATCCCTAACCCTGCCCCTTACCTGTTCAACCCAAAAACAGGTGGAAAACAAAAAGAAAATCTGAAAGACTAATTAGTTAACTCTTTCCATACTGCAATTCAGCCCAAATTAGTCCAAATGCGTCAGTCGGGGGGACCGATACATCGGCAAAAAGTACTCTCCTTGTTACCCCTGGGCATTTCAACGATACTGTGTCCATCTAGCTTCCCAGTGTTTTTGTTGTTTGTGGTACAACCGATGCCACTATTACTGCACTTCAGCAGAAATTAGTCCAAATGCGTCAGTCGGAGGAACCGATGTATCGGTGAAAAGTACGGAAAGAGTTAAGGCTGTTGTTAGGAGTATTGCGAGGGGAGCTCTCTAGCTCTGGAGTCACAAAAGGCTTTAAAATATGTACCCCTAGAGCAAAATACTTGGGGGTATACATACAGGTAACAACAATCCATCAACAATATATACAGATTTTGATCTCTAGGCCCCCAGAATGACAGAATGGAGTGCATACAGCAAAAGTGAAAAGTGAACTAATTTTAATTTATAATTTTTGACAGGCTGAGAGGATGTTTAAATTAGTGTGGGCATTGCGTCAGGTGTTCCAATATGTGACAAAATTTGATTCTCTCTAATTCATTGCCTGAAATTGTTTCCAGGTGCGGATGCAGAACACTCTCAGATATGGCATTCAGGTGGATGTACGAACATATGTGGGACCTGTGCCATCCATGGCACGAGATGGAGAATGGAAAATTACATACAGGAAGTCAAATGAAACATGGACCTTACAGGTGGGAACTTTGGACAGGATTTATCTCGGGGGGGGGGGGGGGGGGGGGGCTTCTTTCATACATTTTCCATTGGCCTACTTGTTTTGTGTCACAAACTGTCACTTTCATCCATTTCAGTCTCCTTATATGTTTGGCACCAAATTTGGTGATGGTTCTTCTCATTTTATGTGCAGAAAGCAGGATTAAATGTGTGCAAGGACTGGGTTTTTAAAAAATTTATTTTGCTACTAGTTGGCCCATTGACTTGGCAAATACACAGAATGGGATGTGATATTTAAAGTTGATTTTCAATCAGCAGTATGCAAAGAGAGGTGAAAAATGAAACTTCTGATCGCACTTTTCAGTTCTACTTAATGTTCTCTTTTTCGTGGCTCAAAACACCATAAATAAATGATATGAAAGACTGAAATTCATCCAAAATGGATGTTTCCTTGAAATTTATATCAAAATTAGAGGCAGTACAAATCACCTTGAATTCTGTTGATAATTAGTGGGTAAGTTTATACCTCTGGTGTCTCTTGAAAAAATCTAAGTGTTTGTCTAGAAATTGACAACAGTTTCTGAAGTGAAAGACTGCTGCAACTAATTCCATTCCTTGCATTTGCTACCAAAATGACTAAACTTGAAAGTAGGGGATGATTGAAGCAATACATATATCTGTCCCTATTGATTACTTGCTCCTGGAAAGAATTATTCACATGATACATGTATAGCTTTTGTTGTAGCCTACAAAAGGCAAAAAAGTCCTGTTTTGTTTGCCTGTGGCAGTTTTGATCAAGACTAAAGTAATTTGTTCCTATTTCCCCAGGTCTACTGTCATGAATCAGCTTTGGTTGGGGGTGAGGCTCGTGTCCAGGCTGTACTGATTATCACTAATGAAGATGATCGTGTAGTGCAGGTGGAGGAGTCGGGGATCACTGTGTGTAGCCGTGGCAATCATTTGACCATGTCAGTGGCCGTACCCAACCAGGACCAGTGCAAAAACATGGCAGTTCTCATAAAACCCTTTCCCAAATAGATCAGCTGCTTTGATTTTCTTGGGATTTGACAGGCTGTCTGGCTTTAATTTCATTCTTGGTGGTAAAACTACTGGCTAATTAACATTTTTTTGTACATCAAAGTAATTTTTTGAGAAGGTTTAAATTCACTCCACATCTCATATTTGCCTAATTAAGATGTTAAATTACCAACTGGACTGTATCACATTCTGAACATATGGTCATTCTTGGTCTTTCTGTTTTTTACTTGTCTTTTTGGACAAAACCATTCCAGTGGGATCATATTTATTTTGTTCACAGACATTTCCAGATCAGTTGTTCTTATCAGATTTGAATCAGACTCACTAGGTTTCATTTTCCTGGGTTTCAGAGAGAGACAACCAGTTTCCTGGGATGATAGATAGTATGATTTTTGTTACACCAACTATATCGGGAAAGAGTAACATCAGTCATTGTAGAATGTTGTCACAAGTACGTACGCCCCCAAGTTTTTGCGCTAGGGGTACGTATTTTAAAACCTTTTTTGACTCCAGAGCCAGAGAGCTTCTCCCGAAATAGTCCGAACAACAGCCTTAATTTATTATTCTTTCAGATTTTCTTTTTTGTTTTCCTCCTGTTTTTTGGTTGAAAGGGTAGGGGGCAGGGTTAGGAATTCGATAAGATTTAGGGTTGAGGATAAGGATGGAGTTAGGGATAGGTACTGTACGCATTTGCCCCCAGCACAAAACGCTTGGGGTATGTTCATACAAGTATCAACAGCCTTCATTTTATTACATCAGCAATCATCAACAGCTCGCCCGTTGCTTTGGTGCAGTAGATGGAATTCTGTCAGTATATATCGGCAACTTCGTAAGCTTGTATTTCTGTACAGCTATAGTGAGCTTTCTTTCTGACACAATGGTTGTGTGGCACACGATGTACAATTCAGTGCTCAATTAAGTGGGTTGGATGTAAATTTTGGGGGTTTCATGTTGTGGAGCAGATTATGTATGAATTGGATATCTTGAGGACATTTGTAGATGTGAGCTTGCCTGCTTGTCAATCAAGTATCTCAAGCTGATTTGGTTTTGTGTACCAAATATCTCTATAATGGTTGTATGGGAGTAACACCTTTTCCTTAGTTTCATGTTCTACTGGTGTACTTGTGATAATTGAAGAGCGTTTTTCCAAAACTGGGTAAGTCAGATTTTGCATGCGTTATGGCCCCTTTCAGATAGTCATTCATTAGTATGGATGAAGACGTGACATAGCAAGTCTTCACTTACACTAATTTTGAATGACTCTGAAAGAGACTATAACTCATGCAGAATTTGACATATCCATTTTTGGAAAAGCACTCTTCAATTTGTACATGGAATTACCAATTCACAAGTACAGAAATCACTGTTAAGAGTTGTTAGGAAGTAGAATAGGTGAGAAGATATAGAAATGTATCTGATAAATAATTTGAATTTAATCAGAAATTATGGACAAGATACATGTATTGGAGATCCACATTGTTATCTATGCGATCACAGATTTTTTTTTAGGTTCCAGATATTTTGTAAAAGTTATTATCTGCCACATCGTCCCTTTAGAGTGACAAGGTTCTAACTCCCTGCCATCAACTTTTGAGAAATTGATGTTTGAAGTTTCATGCGCTCATAGCTTTTAGAGATACAACTGTGTTTCTTTTAAGTGATACTTACATTACAAATTACACATCAAACCTGCTTGATGCTTTGAGACACAGTTCAGAAGGCCAGTAGAAGTAGTGTGTAATATGTAATGTGTAACTCAGTTCAGCTTAAAAGTGGAGATAAAACCTTGTCATTCTAAGAGGACGGCATGATAACTGTAGATATCACTATGGTCATATGGAAGAAGCGAAAGCAATATGCTGTGTTACAATTTTTTGTGTGCAGAAATGCAAACTGTTTTCTAACTATTCATACACCTGGGTCATTTAAGTGCTACTCATGTTTTTGGTTGTGGAGCATCATATGTCATGATATCTTTGTAAATTTGTATGTGGTTTGATTATCCTATCTGATCTGATAAAATGTGTATAATTTAGAGGTGGAAGAAATATCTGAGTGTGAAAGATGTTACTCAGCATTTTTGTACACATTCTTGGAGATCTGTCTCATTCCTCGCCGTGCAATGCAAGCTGGTTGCCATTCCAAACATATCTTATTGAGATATCAGGAACAAAGATCTGTAACCCTTTAAATGCTCATTCTTGGATTTAATCAGAGAGTATGTTTTTATAGAGAGATCTCACTTCCGCCAAATCGCGAAAATAGGTCACTGCGGTAAAAAGAATTCAAAGTGGCCATCTTCACCAAAGAATGTGTGCATATCTGTTTACTCTGGTTTGTTCATGTTTTTGGGCTGACTGAAACTATCTAGAGCCCTTTTTAAGTTCTTACGCCCAGTGGAAATGCATAAACGGATATTGTTTGCCGCAGTGACATATTTTCCACTCTATGCTAACAATGGTTTTGCAGATCCTCCCGTGTCTCACAGTGCAAATCGACGAATAGTGAAACCTCTGTGTATATATATAAATACTCTCTGATTTAATGTAACAAAGGACCTCTATCCTGCATAGTAGCAAAAATATTTACTGGAAAATTTTGGGGGGGGGGGGGGGGGGGGGAGAAGAGTAATCATCTCTTTTCTATAAATACATTCCAGATCTGAATCTTTTCATGCTCAGATTGATTCTAAATTATGTTTGATATCTTTGACTGCAAAACATTTTATTCTTAATGAATTATAAAATGCAGGCAGTAATCACTATGAGCGCAGGTGCTGGATGAGTGCAATTTATTATCCACTACCTTTTTCTTTTTTTTCTTTTTTTTTAACCAGTGCAGGGTGCCAAGGGTTTGCTGTAGATTAACACTAGCTCAGAGACATCAGCTAAATGGTATTGATGATTTAGTGTTTTTTCCCCTGGCAGTCATCACAGTAATTAATTGTCCACCCACAACACCTTATTAATATCATGTAGATGAATCAAATTTAGTTATTCATGGTCAAATTATTGAAATATTATACATAAATGTGGTGAGTAAGTTTAGAATGTGACTATGGGTGATTTGAAGGCAGAAGAATTTAATGGGGTTCCGGTTATTACTGCCTTGGAAAGTTGGGAAAGGTACTACATTAATTTTCAATGTTCATGCTTAATTCTTGTGATTTGGCATGGGCTGCACAGGGTCATCGTGAATATTTTAAGGGATTTTATTTTTCATCATATTATGTTAATGTCAGATCTCTTTTTATTTAAGCCTACAAATCATTTTCGTGGCTTTCAAATTGGGCACAGAACATGAGTTGTTTCGAATTCCAAGACAGAGCAAGTTTAGTTTGTGGGGTGTTTTGGAACATGTCACACCCTAGGACAGGGTAAAAACTGTCTCCACTTTTCATTCTAGTCTTGTGCCTTGATCAGAGAGGGTACACTTTTGATTTTTGTTCTGCTTCGGACTTCCCCAGACATTTGAAGGCCTAGTTTAAGTTGTGGTCCTTGCTTTGCCTTGCAATCTGTCACCACTTGTCTGGGTTTCATAACAATTGACATGGTCAAAATATTTTTAAAAGCTACACAGAAAGTCTGTAGGGTCATGACCTTATCCAGAAGCTCCCTAACGAGACAAGTGTTTCGTTTGACATTGCTTACCCATCTCGTAATCACACTGCTGTCAAATATTGACCATGTAACTTTGAAAAAAAAGAAAGTGAGATAAGGAAATGGTAGAGATCAGTGTAAGCAAAGCTACTGTTGTATGATGCCAGTAAAATTCCAGTGATAGTTTCATGTAATTTAAGATTTACCTTTAAAGCAACAGTCATTATCTGACACCATTCAATGTTGAGGTTTTGATCAGTTCTTAATTTTGTACATAAATTATGGCCCTAGAGCTTATAAAAGATCAGACAGTAGAGGTTTGTTGTTATTTTTTTTGCAGCTTCAAGGGTTGATGATTCTTTTCAGTTTCAATCATTCCGACGTGATTTAATGAGAGATGAATTTGCAAATTAAATGTTGAGAAAAATCCGGGGATTGATTGCTGTCATATTTTTGCTCAGCTCGAATGCAGCATTGATTCCACTCCACTGGCATTTACATTCACAAGATACATGTATAAATTAAAAAAATTTTTTTTTTAATTTCCGATATATTTATATTGTCTGTTCATTTCTTAACATCCCATGTCACTATGAGTGCAAACAAAAAACAAGTGTTTCTGACAGGACGAAACAGTTGAAACACAATTAATGTATTGCTACCTCCCATTGTGTTGAAACATTTCAAGGTTTATGTGCTATGTACATGATGTACAGGTTTTCACTGTGAATAATTTTACTTTCCTTTTTTTCACGGTATTATTTAAATTTTGTGAACTCTTTCACACATTTCTGACTGTGGTCCAGTTCATTTTTGTCGGTTTTTTTTGGTTGGTGCAGAACTTAATGTAGTGTTTTAAGATACATGTATTTGTGTTTCAGTTTGAGAATGATGCAATATAGCTTCTTTCTTGTGGCAATGTTACTTTTATGTTTATACACGTATTATCAGTGTTAAAACTGACCAACTTGCAAATGAAATGTTTTGTGCAAACAATACACTTTAGTGAAAACACTGAATAGCAGCCATGGTATCATTATTTCAAGTAGAATCTCCGTGACTCAATATCTGTGGTACATTTTGCAGTTTTAAACAGAGGTGCCTGTGATTGAAATAACAACCATTCCCAAGCAGTGAATCATTTACTGTCACTGTTTTAAGTTAAGCCTATCATAGTTTTATTTTCCCATTATCACTGAGCATTAGAGGTAAACATTACCTTTTCCTGTGTAAATTCCAGGAATCCGTGTGCAATTAGTGGAAAACTTAGACACCTGCTTGTTTTTCTATCAACATATTTTACATAATACATTGCACAGTGTCCACAAAATTTCCTGCACTTATTACTCATCAAATTCTGTAGCTAGTACATGTATTTTTAAGCATTGAATGGAGACACATGTAAATGTGTAGGCTTTTTATTGCCTGTGTGTCATCACGACAGATACATCAATTGTCAAATAAGTTTCAGAGTCACAAGTCACAATGTGATGGGTCTTTTTCAAAATCAGCAGTAGGTCATAATTGGAAGAATATACACAATCATTGCTACACAAAAGTAACATTAAGTATCTGTATTGGTGCTGCTCCTTGTAGTTTTTTTAATTTTAGTGAAAACACAAAGGTAACTTGGATTTGTGCCTGCAGCTGATGCTAGTTTGCTGTATCATTTCATAAGGAAATAATTGAGCAAAGACACTTTTGTTCTGTTGTTCTAACATGCACTTATTACTCATCAAATTCTGTAGCTAGTACATGTATTTTTAAGCATTGAATGGAGACACATGTAAATGTGTAGGCTTTTTATTGCCTGTGTGTCATCACGACAGATACATCAATTGTCAAATAAGTTTCAGAGTCACAAGTCACAATGTGATGGGTCTTTTTCAAAATCAGCAGTAGGTCATAATTGGAAGAATATACACAATCATTGCTACACAAAAGTAACATTAAGTATCTGTATTGGTGCTGCTCCTTGTAGTTTTTTTAATTTTAGTGAAAACACAAAGGTAACTTGGATTTGTGCCTGCAGCTGATGCTAGTTTGCTGTATCATTTCATAAGGAAATAATTGAGCAAAGACACTTTTGTTCTGTTGTTCTAACATCAAAACACTTGACGCTGTATATTATTGTTTCTTCACTTCATCATTCCAAATTGCTATTGTATTCTATGATCTGTGTTATTTAAGAAAAATTGGTGTCACAAGGGTTATTATTTTACAATTATTGAACAGTCAGTCATTCAATAGAATCAGCTTGTGCAATTATCTGCAGATTTGTTCTTTCTTTCATTTATTTATTTAGTTCTTACCTGTTCCTGCGAATCTTCTCTCTATCCATTGCTCTTCTTGGTGCAACATACAAATCTTTTTCTTTCCATAAAATACAAGTATTAATTTAAAGTCTACATCCTATGTAAAAAAAATATAGTGCCAGGGATTCTGAGTGTGATAATTATGTCATTTAGATTTATCTACAAAAAGTTCACCAAAAAGTTTCAATTCTCAAGAAAACATCTCCCTACTTAATCAAACTACAGTCAAGCACGAGAAACTCGAACACACCTAAGTCGAAATCATGGATCCCACGAACAAAGATCCAGGTCCCGAATTTATTTCTTAGTATTCTTTGTAATTATTTTACGCTAACCTCGAACTGTGACACGGCTTCGTCGAACCAGTTTTCCTGCTGCGAGTGTGATCCAAGTAGCCTAGAAGTAGAAAAGAAACGAACGCCAGAAACTTCATTCGGTTTACCATAGCATAGCCTAGTGGTGGCAGGATAGTGTATATTGTTGCCACCTTCCCCCGATAAAATTGGCAAGTAAAAAAAAAATACCTGAGACGACTGATTCGGGCAGGACCGTTTTTTTGTTGTTTTTTTTATTTGTCCCACTCTCATTCCCCCTCCCCAAAGGAAGCTTTGCCATACGAACGGGAGTAAAGCCGAACAGAGAAATAATGGTGAGCTGTGTTCACCCTTTAGTTTATTTGACTTGGAAACTGTCCTTACCAAAGCACTTCCAGAAGAGAGAAAAAAAAACAAAACGTTCGGGCATGAGGTCGCAAGCCGCTGTTGCCATGCGGGTCAGTTTAATACCAACTTGCTTCTCTTTCAACTGACCACGGGAAGGGGGGAGAGGGGTTTAAAGGAGGCAATTCTTGGTACACATTGTCAGCTGTATTATTTTCCTTGAATATACATTAATAATACCTCATGATCAATGCTTCACATATTCCTCGAAATTCGGCAAACTCGAACTAAATGAAGCCACCCCAAGGAATTCGAGTTTTTCGTGCTCGACTGTATGTCAGAATGGACTTTCCATTGCCATCTGTATGTGTGTGTGTTTGTATTCTTTTACTTTTGTCCTTTTTGTGTGTGTAGACAGCCTAAAAGTTGGCTGGTCAAGGACAAAACTCTTCTCCTCCTTATTAGTCTGGGTCTAAATAATCTGTTCTGACTTTGGTTCCTTTATTTTTAAAGACAAGTGAAACAATTATTAAAATCACTTTTTTGGCTACTCAATGTTGGCAGTTTTCATAACTGAAACCTCACAGGAAAAACAAAATACAATATGATTATGAACGTGCAGATGTCACAGAATTTTTCAGGAACAGATATAGTTTTTGGGTGGGAGAAAACAAGACGAAGAGATTAAGGGTAAGTGAGTAAAAAGATTTTTACTTCGACCCATAAAGTCATGGATTCTCTTCTTTGAGAACAAAATTTTTGTCTTTGGCCTGTAAAGTTGCCTGTTATGAAAACTGATGATGTAACTCTTTATTCTACATATAATTCATAAATCCATGAATCTCAAAGTTACCAAGTTCCTTTCACGCACATGTAAAGGATAACATTTTCCTCTCTAAGGGTATGGTAAAACTAACAACAGAGATGGTCAGACAGATCTAAACGATTCTGATCACTGGACAGTTATTGTCCCAAGGATGGAAGGACTAACAGCGACAGATAGCAATCTAAGGGGTAAGCCAGACCAAGGCTGGTGTAAGCACCGAACTGGTGACTCGCTGCCTGATTATTATGCACCACAGTAAAACACTACTTGCTGCCCACAACGCGATGGTATGACCAGTGAGTAGTGTTTCAGAGTGATGCATAATAATTGGGCTGTGAGCCACCGGTTTGGCACCCACACAAGCCAGTGGTTCATCAAGAACAAGAACTCTCTCACAAAAACTAATAAAAGGCAGCCTCCTTCAGAAGATGATCAGGAAAAAAATACAGCATCTCCTCTCCACGACGTTCTGACCATGGCTGTAACTCACCATAAACACACAATAAAATCTGGCTGAATGGGTTGTGGAAAGCAAAGAGAGGAAAGCTCTATATGTATATTTTGTCTATTCCATTTGTCTCTGTCGTCAGTTTAACCAATGCCATACCCTAAGACGAGATCTGCTCTTGATTTTTCAGTCATCCCCATAAATCACATGCAAGCTAGTGGCAAAAATTTTAATGAAGTTAACCATACATGAAAAAATCAAAGCTAGTCAGTCCAAAATGTATCACAAGCAATACATGGTGAAACACACATTAATGCCAATTCAAATAGAAATTTTATAAACAATGAACAGAGTTTCTGACAGCCAAAAACATGACAAATCATTCTCTGCAAAGAAAAATCTTCTCTAAATGAACCTTAAAAAATCAAATTGATGGAGAGGAAAATGAAAACCAAAAGAATGGATTTAATGCCTTTCACATAAGATAATGTCAGTGACAACAAGTTTTTCCTAAGGAGGTATGACAATTTTCATCCATAAGAGAATATACAGTTTGAAACCATGTGAATATGTGCAATATCATGACAACCTACACAATTTTGTTTCTTTGTTATTACTGTACCTCTGATGTAAAACCAGTCCCACAGCTGAAGTTCCATGGTTTGACATTTTTGTTTTAAATGAAGACATCAGTAAGGTCTAGTTTTGCCAGGCCAAAAGAAAAAAAAAAGACACTTTTCAAGTGTGGTATGAATACGGTAATAATAAAAAAGGGTCTTGCTCAAAGCAGCTGACATAATCAGATCGATGTAACAGAAATACATGTTACTTATCACGTTCATAGACTGAATGAAACAGGACAAATTTCACGATTTCAACTTTGCACTGTGGAGGTATAGGTACTTCACATGATGGTAGTTCTGGTGAATTTGGACATCTTATGGGCTTTTACAGCCTCCTTAATGACATATAATAAATAATGAGAAATTCTATGCCCCAACATGGAGAAAAAAAAGATCATTTCAAATAAGTTCCTATTTGTCAATTTTTAAACAGATGTTACAAAATAAAGTTGCTGGTCCATCACAAACTTTCAGTGTCTACTATTACTATCACTAACTTCCTCTCATCTTTCTACACTCATCATGAGATTGGGCTCAGTGCTGCTGAGCTCATAGCTTCTAAAGCCACAAACCAACTTGTTCTACCTTGTGAAAAAATAAAAACTGCCTAATATAAAATAAAGGGGGGGAGAAGTGACCTAATGAAATTTTTCAGTCGTTTCCTTAAATGCATCAGTTATCTCCAAGACAATATTCGTCTTACTAGAAGATCTGAACAAAAGAATGTCAAATTCTTTAAATAAAAAAAAAAGTTTGTTTGCCTAATGGTCAATAGGTTTTGATTATTAAAATCCAAATATAACTCAGTACAAATAATGGCAACAGCAGATGGATGGAATGCTTTGTTCTCATGGGTTATTAACAATGCTCAGCAACAATGGAAAAACTCCTTCCATAGATCAACCTTCAGGCAAGCCATAGGCCCACACTCAAGGCAACACTGGCTTCTGAATAAACACTCATACTGCCGGAGATACTAAAATCTCATAGAAAATCTGGCTTGGTATCCATATATTCATGCTTGCTGTGATCTATTCTCACTTGTATTCCCCTCATGTAAATCAACTTTCACACAGAATCAGAAACTGAGGACATATTCATAAAAATTTCAGCCAGTACCACTGAAGAGAAGACTTATTATAAGGAAAAAGAAAATCTGACATTAAAGTTAATGGAATTCAAAACTTTCTCAAACGACTGCTTACACACTACAAACAATGACACTACAGTGCTGTGGCATCCCAGACATAGCAGCTCAGCACAGTAAACTATATCCTGAAACTGTCGCATAAATCTTTTTGTTTTTCTTTAGGAATTTCATGTCCAAGTTTCAAATTGTACTAAATAAGTTGTCAAGAATGTTTGGCATGAAACTTAACACATCATTTAATAATACATCAAATTAACAGTTTGTGGAAAGACAGCCGAGAAATGTCTGTTATAAATTTGTCATTAGTTCATATTGATAAAACAAAGAAAAAATTCCCGGCTGAATCATATTCCTGAAAACACAATGAGTGTCAGATTTATTTTCTTCACACCAAGGAGAAAACCAAAAAAAATCAGTTTCATTTTTTATATGACTCATTCTCAAAAGGTCGTCATTGTGGTGGTGGCCCTAGAAAATTGGTTTTCTCTCAGCTCAGCTGAAAGCATTTACTTCCACTCATAGTGCAATGCGTAGCAGACAGGTTAAAGAGATAGATTTCATAACCTCAGCTGCCACAAACACCTCAAACTGAAGAAAATGAATTAAAAAGTGAGAATTTGGTACTATTTTTGCCCTATAATTTGTTACATTGCAGGTGGGCTATCCTACATGGTCAAAACATTAAAAAAGTATGAGCTAATAAGTTAAAATTATTGATGTTTAAGATGGGGGGATGTTTAATGTTCAAGATTCAGCTATTTGTTTACATATTGAGTTGAATTATTTTGTCCTAGTGGGGGGGTATAAAATTTGATTTGAGACGTCACAGTGTCAGTCATCACAACACCTAGAAAATGGTAGATCTAGCGGGAAAACGCTGACGTTTCAGTGAGTGTGAGGTGCACTGGGGCTTTCTTTGATATCTCGGGGTTTATTTTCTATTAGACTTTCAGTGATGGGATTTTAGCTTCAGTGAAATAAAAGCAAACGAAATCAACAGCCTCGTTGTCGGTCATTCTGTGACGTCTCGGGCTATGACGATATCATCTATTCGCAAATTTTGTTTCGGTGTCATTCAACTTTTTACAGTAACATTTAGTTACTTCCGCCAAGAAACGGAAGTCGGATTTCGAAAGTTCGAGTGCATTGGCGTGGTTCCGAGCATAGAAGTTGTGTGTCATCACTGGTGCTTATGTGACGTCTCGATGCAATGTGACGTCTTGGGCCGTTCACGAGCGCCGTTAGCGTCATCAAAGCTGTCTAGGGCGACTTTGCGAGGCCAGAAAGTAAGATTGTCTAACTCGACACTGAACTATGACGCAAATTGCGACAGTTTGCCAATTTTGCAGCTCTATTGATTCGAATGGGTAAAGTATGACCAACATTAGACCTATGTCACTGTGACGTCTTCGCCACAATTATTGTATAACTTTAAATCCATTCATTTTTTTGTGATATATGGCGTGATAGTTTATGCATGAAATGAGTTTTTAGATAAAATGACAAAGGTTTTTAGCCCAGACACCGAATTATACTTACATGCTAGGCAGATAACTACCAAGATGTCACACGAATCTATGTGACTGACGGGTAGTCCGTCATTGTGACATCCTAGCTATAATTACCATCAAATTTTAATCTATCTATTATTTGTGATAAACTGAGCTAGATTTAGATGCAGGAAATGGCTTTTTAGAATAAAAAGATGGGGGTTTGAGCCCAGTCAGAGAGTTAGACCTACTGCAAAGCAGATTTTTGCTGAGACGTCACACTCATCCGTGTGACTGCCAATGGCAGGGCTATTGTGATGTCTCAGATTTCTTGCCATTTTAATGCATTGTTTGAATATCAAAGCAGATTTTGGAAACGTGAGTATGGATAACATGGGTGAGAAAGTTCTCAGAAAGGCAGAGATTTCTTTTAGTATGGGAATAAACTTCTTTTTCTTTTACAGTTCAGTTTTTAGTGTGTGTCATAGTAACTTATTTGAATGCATGTTTCTAAAAACTGTTATATTAAAATAAGAAGCAGTGAATTGTATACATAATAGATAATACTAAGTTTCTTTGTGTAACTGAGTTATTTTTGGCAGATTTAGCTTTGATTGAGAATGGATTTAAAGAAAGTTCTACAGTATGTGTAACTGCCTTCTTCTTTTTTTTAAAATTATGACAACTGACACTGTCATCATAGTGGCATTTCAGAATCTTAATGTTTTTTTTTTGCAGGCCTATGTTTTCAAGAAATTCATCTTTTAAGTACGGTACATCTTACATGTATGATGTATTCCAGTAAGTGGTAATCTCAAGAGACTTATATTGCTAATACTGTACATGTAATTTGTAATGTCAGTTTACAATGGTGATAATTATGTCCCAGCAGACTTATAACAGATTGGAATTTCAGGACCTGCTCACCCCTCACTTCATGCATTTTACCCCCTTTTTCTAAAGTTGAAAATGAAAAAAAAATATTTCAGGAAATGATACTAGTTAAGTGGCCAGTCAATCTTATGAAAAGACAGAAAATCAAAGTGTAACCTGAAAATTATAACTTTCTTGTTGATTCTTTTATGTTTTAAAATTTCTGTTGGATTCTTGGTACGCCATAGTCATTTCAAAGTCACTGAAATAATGCCATAGTTCTTCTCCAGGTACCTCAAAAAAGTTCCACATCCCTGGATAGAAAGCCACCTCCATTTGACAAGAAGATTATGAAAGTGTTCAGCAAGGCTGAAGGCAGATTCTCATGTATACAGAAGACAAACTTCAAGATGATACAAAGAACAATAACAACGGCATCAAATTGATGAACAGAAGGCTCACCAGAAGAAATAAAACTAGGCTTCACACTGCAGCATGATTCAAATACCAAATTTGATAACTGGCACAATTAATTTTGTTAATGTTGAGTCTGATTTTTTAAAAAATTTAATTTATTTATTTGGTTTTTATTCAGTTTTCATTCATGAACTGAAACCTTGGATAATAAATATTTTTATAATAATATATTTTAAATTACTGGTGTGAAGATTATTGATCATAGAACCTCTATAAGTGCAGGAAGCTATGAAACTGACCAAAAAGAGTGGGGCATTGGATTTATGTTGCTTCACTGTGATACTCAGTTGTATTAGTTTATTACTGGATTATACTGATGTCAATTTTTCAATGTTAGAAGCTTACTTTGTTTATTACTCTTGTTTCAGTTGATACGATGGCTCTTTGTTATTGCATTTGTGCAGTCAGTGCTGTGCATGAATAATAAATCTTTGAGTGTGACAATTTGTTCATATTTTTTCTTGTCATCACAGAGAAAAGAGTTCTGTCTGGAAAGAGTGGTCAATAAAATGCTTTAAATCTATCCTGAACTTCCTTTTGCCCATCAGTAACAAACTGAGGCTCTTGTGGCAAAAGTTTTTTAAGCAAAACCTTTACCAAGACAACATAAAAAATGTGTGTCATCGTGACGTCTTGGCACAGGTCATGTCTAAAGCTAGGCCACAACAAATGTATAAGTGTTGTTTCACCTATAGGTATTAGGTCTACATACACTTGATACAAAACAGTCAGAAGGAAACTGCTCAAGGAAAGTATTGCTATTTAAATGGAAAAATCAGTTGATGGTTGTCAGGGACACACATAAATGGGCCTAGATCTGACCTGAACTGGGTGAAAAAACATACATTTGATATTCATAGGACATGAATCATCATCGGAAAGAGACAGGAAGAAGTTATAAGTCAAATGGAGCTTTGTGCACAGCAGGAATGGGGGTAATAGTGTGTCATCAGTGACGTCTTAGACAGGTCACCTTTTGATGTTACAAACCCCATATTTCACAAACAACGTTCAAAGTTATCTTTTAAAGTACAAAATGGGGTGCAGTACATCACTACTAAACCTCCCCAAAGAAAAAAACATAAAAATAATGAATTCTAAAAAATAGGTACAATGTAACAAAATGGGCACGACCTTTTGAGAATGAGTCATATATGTATCAACAGGATTTTCTTTCCTACCTTAACATTTAAATCCTAAGTGCTTGTCTGACAAAGACAGTTCATACTGTATGCTATTCGACCATTCTGATTCTCTGCTGCATCTTCAGAATCAGCAAAGCAAAATGAAGATTCTTTGAAATACGAGGATTTTGACGCCATACTAAGACTGGGTTCGTAACACACAGAAATGACAAACACACACAAAAAAAAAACCCAGATAAACACACAATGCATAATATTTACAAGATCTTGAAATTCTACACAGAAAGTATGGTAATTTGATTATTTGGTTGCAGCGAACAGCATATTGATTTACAAAATACTAGGAATACAGTGATAAGCTTGACAGACTTTAAAAAAAAAAAAAAGCAATTATCTTACTTGTTCAGTTAGAACAAACATAAGATCTACCCAATGCCATTACAAATATATGCTATAATCTATAATCAACTCATCAATCCACTCTGCAATTCCCATGACTGATGATGTATTTCAGTCTGCAGAATGACTCCTCCCTTTCCCATGAAGCTGTTAACCAATCATAAGCTCAATATACAGTTAAGCAAATTGGCAAAGGGGGTCGGGGGCAGCAGAGAGGAGACCATCACCAACATTTTGAATTATGGTAACTTTCCCTTGTAAAAAAAAAAAAAATAGACAGGCTTCAAATTTGGACACAGTACACTGCTATCTGTAACCTGAAAGTCACATTACTACACTACAACCATTACTTCAGACGTGGGATGGATTTCTCAATGAAATGATTTATTTGGTTGATTTAAACAGGAAAACGTATTAAACTACTACAATCTGTAGCTCAGACAGAGGAGCCAGTCAAATCTGGCCCCAGATGTCATGCTAAATCAAAGAGATATTGTACCTCGATGAGCTTTTAGAACAAGAATGTGTACAAAACCACAAGCTATCTAGTGAACTTACAAAACCAATATTAGTCTTATAATAAAATGTTAAGTCACTGTGCCTACCTTCAACAAATCTGCACTGGCTAAAATTAGTGTTGAAAAAAAAAAAAAAGGAGCATACCAAAATGAAAATTCTGCCGTAAATACGCGTCTGCAGCAGCTTTCAGACTGTACTAAGCTAACAGTTTTAATACTAATTTATGTGAATTTATTTGAACAATCTCAAACACCGAAGATAGTCACTGCTTTCATAATATAGTCCCACTGAAATCATCAATTTTACAGTCTCCACATGAACCAGATAAAAAAACTGGGCAGCCACCCTCAGTAACATCTAGAATAATCACACAGTATAGGGGACCTTGCACAAATGATATGTTATTATTATCTTTGATCCATACTCAAAATCTTTACAAAAGTTAGCATAAGGAATATCAGCGTCAGAAGTTACAAAAGTCCCATTTCTTGAATCTTGTCATAAATGTAAAAAAAAAATAAAAAAATTACAAAACCATTGATGTGCAAATTCAAACATCAGCCTTCTTAAAGTCTGTAAAAATATTCGTTCAATTACTTCCTCTGCCCTTGGGTAATGATATCAGGATTTCCAAAGATCTCTTCTCCTATATATGTGAAAAGACAACTCTCTCACAGATGGTGGAACAAAGTAAACAAGCCATATCACACCTCCAATTTTCAGTACTAATTTTACACAACAGTTTCTATAAGTGGCACAACTGACAAAAGTAGTAAAGGTACAGAGGGTTTCACCTTGTAAGTGAACACTATGGAAATGAAAATTCGGATTGTATTGGACTTTGTTCTAAAATCTAGGCTATTACTGCCACTTTCTTTTGCTATAACAAGATTCCTAGGGGAGATGAGCATATAATGAAAAACTGTTCATATATTAAGTAGATTATACCAGCATGTAAATTCATTTATGAAATTCACAGTGATGCATGAGATATTTGTAAGTCCTTAATTTTTGTGCTTTCCTTTTCATTTGCTGTGGTTACTTTAATCACCACTTGTCATACAGACTGTCAGAGAGTCAATGAAAAAAAATTTATTGCAATAATGAACAAGTGCTTTAGCAAATAAAATCTGGACACAAACATTGCTGACTCTAATTTTCCTATTCGTACTTGATGTGTGTGAGTGAAAGACTGGCAGTGTCCTTTAAATTAAGTTTGTTAAAATTTACAGGTAACTAAGAATGAAAACTATTCTCAAATAAACAGCAAACACGAATTCCATTATTTCAAGAAGAATCAAGTTGTACAAACAAAATACTCATTCTTGTGCATGTTAGGTAATTTTTGGCATAGACAGGGCAAATACATCATAAAGATAAGCAACCAGTATTAATGAAATATCATAAAAACCACAGAAAAACTGTGGGGTCGCCCAATTTTGAACCAGTATTAATGGTGAGTTTTGCAAGATGCATATTATACTTAGAGAAATTTGCAGGTGACCATTCATTTATCACATGGCTATGTTTGCAAATATATGCTTTAGGCACCATGTCATCTTAGAGACCCTGGAAAAGATTGCAAATTATCTTTGTAATTATAAAGTCATTGCCACAACAGTCACACTGAGTGTCACTGAGTCACATTAATAAAAACTAACATTTTTATGTAACTTTAATTCTTTGAATCACTGGCTGTAAGAATAAAAATGTATGGAAAATTAGATGTACAATAAATTATTGTGAAGTTAAATTCACGATTTCACACAATCATAATCTGTTAATCAGACAGTTATTATAATGAAGACATTTTTATTTGCTGCTTGAATTTTCACTTAACATCACAGTAAGTTGTGTATTTGATGAGCTGGTGTTTATCACATGTACCTGATGTCTATCATATAATACTGCAACAAGATCTGTAGAGCCGCACTACCTTATTTGAACATTTCAACAGATAAATAGACACATGTTACCATGGTCTGAACTATTACAGTGCTATAGAAGCAGGTAAAATTCACACAACCATAAAGTATGATGAAGTTTAAAACCTGAACTATTTTTCATCATGGATAAATGGATGGGAGTGGAGACAAACAATGTAATAATCAGGGAAGGTCAAAAAGATGCCTGGCTGGATATGAAAATACTGAACTTCGACGTATATTCATCCAAGAAATGTGTCAAAAATTCAAAAACAGATTGGGTGTTAAAGAAGCTCTTCCCGTTTTATTCATTAAAAAACTTTGAATTATGAGACAGCAGTTGAAAGAAATGTATTTTTCATCCAAGTGAAGAAATATTGGTGTCCAACCATGCAATCAATTAAACAGTAATGAAAATATAGAGTTAAGACTTCATACTAGGCATGGCTGTGATAACCATTACAAGAGACATTAATAGATCTTGTCAAGTGCAGAAACTTCCCAACAATCCCTAAATTAATGTTTGTGACCATGAAAGATCTGTAGATATCAATATGTGGAGTAGAGCATCTAACTTAATCAAAGGCAGCCCAAATACAATGGCTGATACAAGATGAAAAAACTAATCTCCAAGAACCATGCTGAGTAGACTGAATAATACTAGTCTGGCACAGCCTAGCAGTTTTATCTTCTTTTTTTTTTCCTTTCAAATATGATTTGAGAATACCTCACATGTGCTGGAACATTCACACAGAACAATCAGATCCATATTATATTGTCATGGAAAGGTGAGATATATCTGCATAACAAAGTCACATATTCATGTATTCACACATCAGGACAGAAAAGAATCAGGGTCCACGATGGCTGTCCCATCCCCAGCCAGCTCCTCAATGTTTTGCATGGAGGCCAAAATTCCATCAATACCCACAAGAGTCCTCTGTTCCTCTTCATATCTACGTCTTAACTCTAGCTGAAACAAAACCAAACATAAAGTCAGTCAAGGCAGAAGACAGAATGAAGTTGAGGCAAACTCATGACAGGGTTACATTGCACATATAGAGTTCTTGATGAAAAAGTATCACAATGTCTACAGACCAATCCATCATGACATTATGACACCAGATATATGGGGCTCTGCTTTAAATTTGTATAACTTCACAAAGATACTATGAAAATGAGCTGGCACCTATTTTAGAAAGGCAAACAGCATCAAAATGTTACAAGGACCCCTGCAAGCACCGAATGAAATCTATCCCGTAAAGTATGCTTGTTTCACATACTTGCAGCTTTTTTTTTTTTAAAAGTCATTGTGCAAAAATTGGATCTGGATGACCCGATTCATTCCCAGTCTGCAGCTTTTACATTCTCAACAACCTGATACTGGCAAACGATGAGAGAATAATGTCCTCTGAAAAGGAGAGCTGGTTGCCGTACGAATTTAAACAGTACGTCTCTCGGGCTGTAATTTAAAAGTAAAAATTAAAAGAATACGGGGCACAAAATATATTGACTATAACTGTGATTGTCTTTGTCATCCATCACATAAAATGGTGATGGTACATCTAATGACACAGATATGGCTTAAGACATGTATGAAAAACATTTTGTTTTATCCCATGGTCACAATCACAAATGCCATAAATTTATAATGATTGCTCTCTTTACAGCTTAAGAAATATGCAGTTAGGTGAGAAGCTACATCAATGTGCAGAGATCAAGTAAAAAAAACAAAAGTAATGCACACAACATTTAATTACTAAATCATGAAATTCACAGCTAATTATTAATGTTGAACAACTAATTCCTGTCTTTTCACATAAGGGCACATGGATAAAAATTTATACACATGCATTTTCCACTGGGAAATCTAATAATGTGGTAAAGGAATGTGGATAGCAGTTCTCACCAGTTTAGCAGTAAGTATGGCAGAATCTAACATGAAAAGCTGTTTTAGTATAATGCCACAAGAATCATGACTGTACATTAACAAGGGTTCTTTTTTATTCCTCAGCATCATTTGCAACCTCAACTCACATGGTCACACCTGAACTTGTACCCCATAATTTCCTCTAATATTTCCTGCCTTCTTATTCCTGTACCCTTCTGTCAACAATTCTCTCAATTTTGATGCATCAAGTATTTACTTTTTTTTTTCTCCACATCACCAATGGCCTGGTCTGGAGAGAATGTCTATATATCCTGAAAAGCCTGTTGATATCCTGTTTTTCACCAAATATCTTGCACATCTTGATGAACATTAAGAAGAAGGCCACACAACTCAGATTCCATGTCATCATGCATACACCACACACACAAATAAAAGGCAACCAAACAGTTAATCTAGATGAAGGTGGCCATCCCAACTGAAAAAGATTATCTTGGCCAGGCAGCTAAATTTCCACAGACCAAAGCAATCAAACTGTTCACTTTAGTTTACTACTTTTATCTAAAGAAAACTGTTACTTGTTAAATCTAAATTTGTTAACCTGTTTGTTAATTGTTTTCAATAATGTTCCGAAGATTGCCGAAAAACAATTTCCATGGTAAGGAGATCAACTGAATGTTGCGCAACAGAAACAGCACATCAAAGAGACGCTCAAAATGTTGATACCTCTGGCAGCACAACAAGATAATCTAATTGGAACATATCAATCCCCCAATGCGGAAGAGTTATGTCCATATAATGAAGCATAAATACACGGAGAGCAATGCCTTCAATTAAAATTCAAACACCAATTCATTCTAAAATTGTGCCAAACAATGAACAGAAATGTTAAGTACGTGTTTTCCTAATATTTTAAAAGTGATAAATATAAGAAAGTATCTGTAGCATTTCCAAGCAGGATTTGCCTCACCACATGATGTGCTCAGGATTAACAAAGCCTACCAGCAGACAGACACAACATCAATAAGTTATTTGCTTTGAACACGTCGACTTTGCAAGTGAAGACAACTGAGGTTTAAACAGCTGCCGCGAAGAATATCACTATTCCATTACTGTTGGTCACTCACAAAGAAATGAGATAGATACAAAGCATGTTCAGCCATTAACAACAATACTTTTTGATTTTCAATCATATTTTCCAAGCTAACAAAAGAGAAGTCATCTTTAACTCCAAATATGTGGAACATAAGGCTGCTGGATAGTGAAAAATTGTGTTTACTTCTCAGGAGCAAGGGTAAAGGGCCTAAGCACCTCACTTCCAAGGGGAAGCACATCTTAGGAAGACTAAAAGATGTAATGTTTGAGGAGCTGTGGAGCTCAATTCACTGGGCTGATACAGAGCAAAAGACTGAAGTCTCTTGTTAAATGAACAAATATTAAAGTTGATTAACTTTTCCCTACAGTACAACACACACTGCATCGCACGCTTCCCTAGTGGCAGCCGGTACAACACGTGACGTTGTAAAGGTATTCCTTGAAAATGGAAAAATTTTACATCCCGTGACGTTGAGCCTTAAAAATAGAATTCTTGGTAAAGCTTCCTTTGTCCTAGAATGTCCAGCAATCCACGTGTGCGGTAAGTTTGGACATCCGTTGTGTAGTAAGGCGATCTTTGTTTACAAATGCATAGTACAGTTAGGTGTATCACCCCAGGAAGTGTTCTGTCCAGATGGGGAATGCTGGCCCATAGGGAAAGACTTAAGGGATAAACTGCTGTTATATGTATAAATCTCTCTTGAAAGATTATAAACCTGATCGAATGAAACCTGAATCTTCCATGTTTTTCTCAAAAATTATTCAGCTGAAATTTCTCCTCATGAAACAAAAACAAGCTATGAATTAAAAATAAACCAAGAGAAATAAATAAATGAAAAAGAAACCCAAACACAGTATTATGTGAGGCAACTAGCAACAACACCAAATGGAAGGGATAAGAAAGCAACTCCACACAGAGGGTGAGAAAAAAACTTCAATAAAAGCTGGAGCTTACAACCTCTCTGAGGGCACACTCTCCTCACAGACTCTCTTCCTCTTCATCCCTGTTAGCTGGAGGACTGTTGTGAATGGGTGACCACAATTGCTCCCATTAACACGATTGCTACCGTAGCTGCCCCCAGCACAAGCACACTACACATGACACACGATGGAGCACTCACACTATTGTTGTTGCTGTTAGCTGTAGCAGTGGCAGCCACTGTAGCTGTGGGATGTACTGTCAGCCTCTCTGGTAAATCATCCACTGTCAGCTCTTCATCACTGTTATTTCCTCCATTCACAGTTCCATTCATCTGAAAAGTGTAAAGGTCAAATCACCATGCAACTCAAGTTTCCCTTTCCCTTTCCCCAATTTAGCTAAAAAAGTTTATGTCACACTTTGCACTGGCAACTCCAGTGGTTTCACCTGTGGTAAAAGCATTTCTCTGCTCACTGCCAAACAAAACATGGACCCTTGTTTTAATAAATTAATTATAACCTTAAGAACCAACCTATTCTCTAAGAACCATGAGAACTAACCTACTCTCTGTGTATGTGTATACATTTTTTTTTTAATGTCAATATATTTATAATTGGGAGCTCAAGGGTGACAGTTTCCTCTCGATGTTTTCTCTCTTCATTTCTTAACGCTCACCCTGTGACCGACACTCAAAGCCCGCTGTCTGGTCAGTGACCTTCCTCACAGAGAATCGTGCTTAGGTCGCACTGACCCTTGCCCATGTATGATGAACACACCACTGCTGTCCACATGGCTCGGTTTTTATTGATCGGTATGGAAACATTCGCTGCTATGCTTTATCACGCTTGATAATGGATTAACCAGCAAAACCTTAGTCTGTAAGTCTCTAACCAGTCAACTGACTTATGAAACTAAACTGACAGCTGTACTTTTCCTGAGAACAAAGCATGATAACTAGCCACGCCCCCCCCCCCCCCCCTCAAGCCCTTAACAAATGGTTTCATCCTGATTGACACCTACTAATGAACCAATGTATGCATTTGGGGCAAAGTTTGTTTCAGAGCTTGTTTCTGATTGGTTCTTAGATACAGACAACTCTAGATGATGGTCAGCTTGTGAGAAAATGAGATAATATTGCAGACTTATTGAGCAACAGTTTCGCATGTCAATGTTACATCTTTTGATAGCGTGAGGAGAGCCTTTGAAAGCTTAATCTTTGTGATTCCGACCAGTGGTTCACTGGTTAATATGTCCTTGTCGCAATGCCTTTGATATAGAAGAGATACAGTGAGCAATAAGACGGTAGTTACGCCTCGAAGAGGTCAGTGACCCGACGCGTGAAAATCCGGCTTGCACACTGCATGGTCAGCTTGACCTTGCCAACCTTTGTCGCCCGTGCAGAGTGAGTACGTGGAAAGTTGATGCCGACATAGGGTGAGGGTTAAAATGAAGCCAAATGTTGTTATTCAATGGCATATATTCTCATACACAGCATAGAATTGGTTAATAGAATAGTTTATAACATTTCAGGTATAAAAAACATCAGCCAGTATCTTTATTGCAGAAAATGAAGTGACTGATGTCCAACAGCAGATCAGCATATATGGAGAAGATTTACAACAGATCAGCTTCCATGGTGACGATTCACAACAGATCAGTTTACATGGTGGCGATAACACCAGCAAAAAGAAAAAAAAAAGTCTTCAAACTGTATTCAAGAGGGCACAAACTGCCAGTTAAAAAATGGTGTCAAAGCAGAAAGTTATGCGTATTTGAAATCTAAGCTGACTGCAAGGTGGCAGTGCTGCATCTCCACATTCTCACCTGTGTAGTATCTGTTACAACTGTTGATGCATTAGTGGAGACATCCTCCACTCCATCTCCATCTCCTTGCAGTTTTTCACCACTGGGCTGACTGGTCCTGGTTGGTGAGATTGGCTTTTCCTGGTCCTGTTTCTCTACCCCATCCCCACCAGCTCCCTCTGTTTCTGGACGTGTGCTTGGCAAGTCAGCTGGCTGAGACTCACCATTGGTTTCCATCATGGAATCTCGGCTGACAGCTGTTTCACTGGGGTCATCCATACTTCTCTCTTCATCTCCTTCATCGTCATCTTCATCACTGCCAATTCTGTGAAAAAAATTTTTTTTTAATTTCATTGGACTAGAATTTCAAAAATTCTATCCAAGGTATCAACAGTGAAATGCAATATTGACATTCAGTATTTTGCACATGGTCATCCATATTTCACATTACACATATGTATGTAATACATTAACTTTTGCAAAACTGCAAACTTTTTTGCTAAATTACAGCCGAGTAAGGAGACACGATCTGGCCTAAAATCCACTTTCTGAGATAATAATTTAATAATCATCTCTTCTTCTGCAAGTTTTCTGCAGTTTCCCATCACCATTAAGTGTTTTGAGGGCTCTGATAAAACAACAGAGATGCCACCCATTAGAAATAAAAAGCTAACTCAAGTCAAAAAAACTATGAATCTGGCTAAAAAAAATCGGAACAGGTGTGAACAACGATGAAAAATAAAGTTGTACCAGTACTAAATCTATATTTTCGTGGTTGTCCTTTTACTCACACAGGAATAAGCTGAAAATCATCTTAAAACACTTACGCCACAGTTCATTTCAACCTTATCTTATAGTAAGTTCTTTGTTTAGGACTTTGCCAAAACTGAAAAAGAGCCCTGTCCAGAGATGTACTGTAGCAAACTAGACCTTTACTCTGGAGTTGTTTTTGCCTTGAATATGTCAGGTGACTTGACATCCTGAATATCTGATTGTGAAAATGCACAAATGCCCTGCATAATTTTTGCCCATTCTGTGCTGTTTTAGCATTTTCCCACTTTCATATTTGCAACATCAACCTCCTCCGTGGTTTAGACTGTGGTTTAGACTTAAGAAATCTTGGTCTTGATAAGTTTTGAATTGATTCTCCTTCCATCAAAATTGCTATCTCTAGATTTTGCTACATCACTTGTATGATTTTATCTTCTGCTACAGACACTGCCAAATAAATCACTTAGACAATATCTAGCTAGATTTAGAATTGATTGAAGAGATATAGATCTAGCTAGATTTAGAATTGACTTCTCCCTCCATCACTGTTGCCGCTAAATATATCACTTAGGACTTAAGTGAATAAATCTAGCTTGATATAGGATTGCCACCTACATGAAATTAAACAATGTAAACAATGCTTGCACCATGTGAACGTATCGCTAAACAGTGCAAAAGAAGCCATAAATAGGGCAGTGAGACTAACTTCAAGTTTATTCCTGAAATGATTGCATTATTCTGATGGGTGCATTTAGTAAAAGCTATACTTAAGACTCGAATCCAGAAGACGAAAACGATGGGGAAAAAAAAAAGCCAACTGGGAAGTAACTGAAAATTGGAATACCAGCCTTACTCATCGGAAAATTGGAGTCACACGTGTTTTTCAAGAAAATTTGGAATGATTCTGATCAAATCTAAATGGGTGGCATCTCTGAAAAAGTATGCCTGAGATGACTGAAGCACACTGATACCTGGTGAATGGTTTGGTCTCACTTGGGGCAAGTTCTATCTTGTACGACTGTTCTGTGTCATCATCATCCTTTTCTTCGGAGTCTCGAATGCTTACTTCCTTGGCCATCTCATCATCACGCTCCTGTCACAAAAAGACACACACATCACTAGTTATAACCATAGGGGTTATTTTTCAACTAATGTTTTTCTTTTTCAAGAGATACATACAACTCGTTATATACTGCTTTAAGAGTACTGTTTTTTATATATCAATCATTCATGCTGCAAATCTCCAAATGCAGTAGGCTGGGCTGCTAAGATTTATCATAGATGAGAGCATTCAGACATAAAGTAACCCAAGTTTTGAAATGTCTTCAACACAGAAATCTTACCCTCCCCAATTCATCCTGCTCTGCTTCCGTGATTCTGAAACCTCTTTGAGCATTGTTGTCCTGCGTCCCATCATTATTATCGTCATCATTCTTATTTTCATCATCATCATTATCACCATCTTCATCATCATCGTCATCAGCAGCAGCAGAAGAACTGCTGGCTGAATAGTCGTAAGGGTTATCGTCTTTCGCATTGGAAACCTGAATGAAGTCAAAAATTGAAAGGGGAAAAAATTTTTGGTGTTTGACATGCTTCGAATACTTGAATTTTAATTGTGCTGCGGTGATCAATGGCAACTTCACACCACCGCAACTCTGTAAAAAAAAAACCTGCTTCTCAGTCTCAACTTTTCCTGAACTACGGACCAACAAAAAAATCAATAAATACCATTAGTCAGTTAACTAAGTGACGACTACCTCCTATCAATGGTGGCTGGGTCATACAAGACCTGACCAGTCATGACTAAATGCCAGTGGTGATCAGCTGATCTATATATATATATTTTGGTAACTCGAAACTTTGGTCACCTAAGGCTCAGGAACCGCATCACACTCAGGCTTCAAACTTTGCACAACAGCATATTATCAATGCGAAATTAACATGGGCTAATATTATTAGAAATTATGAAATGTTCAGGCTTCTACGATTCATTTTTCATTGTTTCGCCAACATTTAGATCTATTTCGAGTCATGGTTCGCCATTTTAAGGTTTCGTTATAACTTCCTGCGATGTGTTCACCATTGAACACACTAACTCGTGCGCAAATCATGCTATTGTACGATGCGCAGGGTGTCAACTCACAAAGGCAGAGCAGTAAGACTTAATTAAAAACAAACAAACAAAAACAAAATAAACAAATAGGAACAGGCAAGATGAAGCAGCTCCATAATAATCACCCAGAACTGAAACTAATATTCAAACCGATTTATCCCGGGGACCTCAGCTAGTAAAATATAAGACTGTATCACTGAAAAATTGAAAAATTCTGTAAATTGTTAATCGCCCCTTGGGTTAGATCCGTGTAAGATCAAGTGAACAACCACAAAATGTTCTCACAACGTGTCCAGCAGCCGCTGGCAGTCTGATTCTATGTGGGTGATTGGGTCTTAAACAACCTGATCACCACAGCATTTAACTAAAATTGTTCACTACCACAACATGTAAAAGTACCGCCAAACAAGTACAACTACTGGTGATGCAATTCCCCAGACCAATAAAACAATTCATGCCTTGGGGAAATGACCAGACTTGAATGACAAGCATTTTAAATGCTGAAAATTGACAGTTAAACATTCACAGCATCTCAAACAAAATGCAGAAAACAGAAAAAAAATACTAAGTTCTCCACTGCTGACCACAAATGTGATCTTATTCTAATGGAAATATAATGACCAAGACAATGTTTGAAGCATTTCTTGAATACTAGAAAGGAATTTTAACAAACCAGCAACACATTACATACTATAAAATTTTACTTCTGGTTAAGAGTTGATCATTAGTGAAAAAAAAATTCTTTCTTGCTTAGCCAAAGATGGAGAACACATTACTGAATAAAAGTGAAATAACGCCTGTGAATTCATTCCCTCTGAAAATTATGGCAATATATTTATATAACCTACCTGACTTGGCCATTCTGCTGCTCGGATCTTGCCAGCCACACTGGGGTCATCTAGATCCTGCATTAACTTGAAGAATGCTAGCTCATTGAACAGCACATCCGAGACTTCTACAAGTAGGTCTTCTCCACAATCTCGCATCCTTCACAAAAAGAAAAGCGCAGACAAAACCAATACTAATTAGTCTATGGGCACAACAAAAACTGAGAGAGACAAAGAGAGCAGTATATTTAGTTATCTGATAAGAGGGACAAGAATGAATACAAAATAGTAAAGAAAAATACATTTGGTATCTGACTGAGCCCCCCCGCAATACACTAGAAATGTGACATGGTAAAAGCGAACAAATTGCAAATTGTAGTAATAGATACATCTTATATCTTGCACTTTTTTGCTGGATCAGATGAAACGTTTCCCGGTTTCATTAAATCTTTCAATTTTGAATTAAAACCAAAAACCTAATGACACCTTACAATTCAGAGCAGTCAAATTCTCAAATGATATCTATCAAATAATATAATAATAATAATAATAATAATAAGTCATTTTTATAGCGCCTGATTCCACAGAAGAGTGCTCTAAAGCGCTTAACAGTTCTCTCAGTCACACAACACACATTTTCATCAACCTATACCTAATCACTGTCTCAAGAATGTTACATATCCTGCGTATACGCTTTTGTAAAGAACGCTGTTTTAAGTTTTCTTTTGAATTGGATCAAGCTGTTTGAATGTTTCACATGATCAGTCAAGTCATTCCACATTTTAGGTGCACACACTGAAAAAGCTCTTTCTCCCATGATTGTTCTTGATCTGGGCACTACTAATAAATTTGCTTCTGCTGATCTCAATTTCTTGGGTGGGATGTATTTTTCAATGAGCTCTGCAAGATATTCTGGTGAGCTTTGATTGAGGCATTTAAACACAATGCATAAAATCTTAAATCGAATACGCTCTCTAACAGGCAACCAATGAAGGTTTTGAAGAACTGGTTGAATATGTTCTGATGTTTTTGATAAAGTAACAAGTCTAGCAGCCTTGTTCTGGATCTTTTGTAATCTATAAATAGTTGCCTCAGGGATACCAATGAGCAAAGAGTTGCAATAATCTAGATGACTGACAATAAATGCCTGGACCAGAATAAGTTAAAAGAGATGAATACTGACATTAAACGTATGATTACAACAACAAAAACAAAATAAAGTATACCCCACCATGAATGGTTAACAGAAAATAACTAAAAAGAGTTGCAGGGAAACGTGCATACTTTCTGCCTTCATATTTCTGCAAAGTGTCTTCAAGAATGGATGCAAGCTGGCGCTGAAAGAATCTAGCAAACTCCTGGTTCCCCATCTGGCTAGTCAGAGAAAGAACAAGACGTTTGATGTAGCTGAGCAGCTGGGTGGAGCAAACATCATCCATGTGTTCCTTCACCACAGGTATGGTTTCCATCATGATGTCTTTGATCTGACGGTCCAGTTGCTGCATGTCAATACGTGGATACTGGGAGGGAAATCCAAGTTAAAGCCATTTTGAAAGCCATTAGTGAGTACCTCTTGATGTGCCCAATCAAAGTATGGTGACTTTTACCAACATCTTAACTGCTACATGCGATGGGCTTGCAAAATAATGTTTACTTAAAAATTGTAACAAAAAAATAACTCCAAGAATGCCTGGATAAAAGTACCGTTTTTCATGACATTTTTTAATTCTGTATTTTATCAGTGCTTATTAATGACCTAGAAAATTTTGGGTTATAAGCAGAAAAATTGGCTTCTTCCAACTGTCGATAAGGACCCACTTAAAGTATATGGATTTATTAACAAAATGACGACAAATACAAGGTATTGTCGATTTTGAAGACCAAGAAGTTTTCAACAGTTTGTTTACACACACTACATTCCTCAACAACATACAACAAGATAAGGCATAAACAGCAAACCTACCGGCATATCTGATATGGAGCTTTCACTGGCTTGGTCCATGGCCGAACTGCTGGCAACTTCGCTGGATTGTGACCCTAAAGACCTGAGACCAGCCCCTCCAGTGGCTCCTCTAGCCCGTCTTTCCTCTCTAGGCCTGCTGCTCCTCATGTCCTTTAGCAGCAGCTCTGATGCCAAAAAGCTTCCCCTTCCATAACGCTGTAGAGAAGAAGGTCAACTTTCATTCATAGGTGATGGAAACTGTTTTCTCTGAACGGAATACCTAATGATTTCTAAATGTTTGTGTCCCTAAAAATAAAGGCTTAATCATACATCACTATGATCTATCTTTGTATGATCTATAAAAACAACTATGACAGACTTATTTTTATCCACTGCTTGTGGCAGATCCAACCTGTGCCCTGAGGCTAATAGCTTCTCTTCCTGAAGCTTACCATCCGCCTCTGATACAACCAAGGGTTCTTCTTGAATACAGATGCCTACTTCCTTTGGCCAGAAATATCTTTTCTTTGGTATTCTCATGTAAATATCAACATTAATTTGTTACTGACCTGTCCTCTCCTGCCGTCCTCTGACTGCTGGCTCTGCCTGTTGAATCTTCCCTGTGATGAGTGTTGCCTTTCTTCTTCCTCTCGCTTCAAGCTATCAAACTCTATCACAGTTTCTCCTAGGGTGTCCTAGTGAAAGATACGGGCATTTATTTAATACAGAAAAGTTCAGGGTGGACAATTAAATTCCTTTGCTTAAAAAAAACCACATCAACCTGGTATGAGATCTATTTACATGGGTTCGCTTCACAAAACCTAATTCTAATCTGCATGAAAAATGTAACTGGCTCCAGTGACATTCTGATGAGGAATGAGCAGGCTGCTGGCATATCAGTTAATTTCTGTCTCAGTATGAGACAGAGCTGGACTGACCTAAATACGACTGTACACTCTTGCGCCAGCAGCACAGTTGGTTTTCCTGTCCGCAAGCACCAGGACTGGTTCAATGATAATGATAATGAAATCAAAGTGCTCATCAAAGAAAAAAATAGTCTCATCCAAGCTCACTGCAGTGACCCCTCTTCCACAGCAAAAGCTGATGCACTGCGTGCATGTAAGGGTGTACTCCAGAAGAAGCTGAGGAAAATGAAAAATGACTGGCTTGAAGAGCGAGTAAGAGAAACTCAGAAATATGCCGACACAAACAACACTAGAAAGTTCTTTGAGAGCCTCCGAGCTGTGTTTGGACCATCCCGCTCTGGCACTACGCCACTTCTTGCGTCAGATGGTTCAACACGCATTGTTGAATTGAATGCCATAATTCAGCGTTGGGCAGAACATTTCGGAGGTGTGCTAAATCGGCCATCAAATATAAATACTGAGTCCATTGACCGCCTCCCTCAGACTCCTATTAATGCAGCTCTTGCCAAGCCATTCACAGCAAATGAGACCCGAACTGCCACAAATCAGATGTCCTTTAACAAATCACCAGGTGTGGATTCAATTCCTGCTGAGGTGTATGCCTTCGGTGGAGAAAAGCTTATTGAAAGGTTGACCGAGTTGTTCAATCATATGTTGAAAGCAGGGAAGCTGCCACAGGACTTCAAAGATGCTTCAATCATCCATCTGTACAAAAACAAAGGGGACAGCCAAGTCTGTGACAACCATCGGGGAATCTCTCTACTTTCAATTGCTGGCAAAATATTGGCAAGAATACTTCTGAATCGCCTTCTTGATCACCTCTCGTCAAATGACTTGCTTCCCGAGAGCCAATGTGGCTTTCGTAAAGAGAGGGGAACGGCGGATATGATTTTTGCTGCCAGACAGATTCAGGAAAAATGCATGGAACAAAATAAAGCGCTGTATATCACATTTGTTGACCTCACAAAAGCATTTGACACAGTGTGTCGTGAAGGCCTCTGGAAAATCTTGGCGAAGTTTGGGTGTCCACCCGAATTCATCACAATAGTGCGCCAGTTTCATGATGGCATGCAAGCTGCAGTCAAAAGCAACGGCAGTGTTTCAGAGCCCTTTGCTGTCACAAATGGGGTAAAACAGGGTTGTGTCTTAGCCCCAACTCTGTTCAGCATCATGTTCTCTGCAATGCTACAAGAAGCCTTTAGCTCTCCTCCTCAAGGGGTAAGCATCAAGTACCGAACTGATGGCAGTCTATTCAACCTCAGGAGACTTCAGGCAAAAACCAAAACCAAAAGTACTCAAGTCTGTGACCTACTATTTGCTGATGATTGTGCACTTCTGGCACACGATGAGGATAGCATGCAAAACTGTGTTGATAAGTTCTCTAGTGCCTGTGACAACTTTGGCCTCACAATAAGCACAAAGAAGACGGAAGTGCTCCATCAGCCTACTCCAGACAACAAGTATCCTGTGACCCCAAATATCAAAGTCCATGACAGTCTTCTGAAGGTGTCGGAGAACTTCACCTATCTTGGCAGTACACTGTCTTCCGCGGCTCGTGTTGATACTGAAATTCTCTCAAGAATCAGCAAAGCCAGCTCTGCATTTGGCAGGCTTCGAAAGAGAGTATGGGATGTCGCCGGCATTCGCACAGACACTAAGCTGAAAGTGTACAATGCTGTGGTCCTTCCCACCCTACTCTATGGGGCTGAAACCTGGACAGTGTACCAATCGCATGCCAGAAAGCTAAATCACTTTCATCTGGCCTGCCTTAGAAAGATCCTAAGGATCAAATGGCAGGATAAAATTCCAGACACTGAGGTCCTCAATCGTGCCAAGGAATTGAGCATCTTCTGCCACCTGAAAAAAATTCAGCTACGTTGGGCAGGACATGTTGTCAGAATGCCCGACTCCAGACTCCCTAAGCAAATCTTCTTCTCTGAGCTCTCCAATGGAACGAGGAATGTTGGGGCCCCAAAGAGACGTTACAAAGACACTCTCAAGCAATCACTGAAGGCCTTTGCCATTGATGTGAGTGAGTGGGAAAAGCTCTCGCTTGATCGTGCAAATTGGAGGGCGGCCCTTACCAGAGGCAGCAAAGCATGGGAAGCTGATAGAGTCCAGCAGGCTATCAAAAAAAGAGAATGGCGCAAGAAAAGGCCCAGTGGTACTGAACCAACGGAGCACTCTTGTCATTTATGCGGAAGGGTCTGCAGGGCAAAAATAGGACTTATCAGTCACATGAGAAGCCATAAGTCATGAAAGAACAGTCTTTCCATTCTGTCCTCTGTGTCCTTTAGTTCTCTTTATTGTCCATGTGTTGAAATTCTCAACAATTTCTGTTCTTTATTCCTCTGGTGTTGTTAAGGTCATCATCATACCTGATGGACGAACTATTATTATTATTATTATTATTATGAGACATTAGGATTATCAGTAAATTAAACATATCCACCTAGGCAGAAAATTTTAATCACACGTGTAATCAGCCGTTTATAGAGTTGGGGAAAAACTACATTAACAATGACAATGAAAAAATCTTGTTCATGTATCCGCTAAATTTCCTTTCATTCTATCTTGCACAGGACTGGAAAATTTAATGAACCTGGAAAAATGGAGATTCTTCACATCCATTAGTTGGTGTGGACAAAGAACTAGGATTATCAGCAGTTTCTGCATAATCAAATGGAAAATTTCTCAGTGCTCGATTTCTTGCAAGCCTGTCTAGTCGACTTCTTTCAGCAGCTGTTATTTCTTCTTGCAGGCGGGTCTAGAAGGAAAAAAAAACAACCAATAAAATACTGCCACAACTGTAAAGCATCCTAAAACTGAAAAGAAAAGTAGGACTTGTGATTCTACATTCAGTGCTACATACAAAAACAAATTCAAAATTATCTTTCTCCAATGCCATTTACATTTTGGGGAAAATAAGTGATAACGAAACTGCAATTATTATAGATAGAATGCGCATATCCACCATCTTTAGTGTTCGGACCCATGCATTACCATAGCAATTGTGGCACTGATTTTAATTCCTTGGCTGATTTGCATTGCAAGCCATGAACCAACCAGCGGCGAGCTAAGTATAAGTCACTGCAGTAAGCAATGGCACATGTGTACATGTTCAATGGGAGAAATTTGGTCAATTCTTTCACTTCCTTTCCCTTGTGTATACGGATGGTGGGGCATCTGACCAGCTTGGATCCATCCTTTCCATCCCTGTCATAACAATCAAGTAGAATGCAGCATTGTAACCGCTTAGACACATCTCAAATTTACACTAATCAGCTGATCCACTGGCCATCTTTAGTGGCGGAAGAACAAAACGAAAACACCCTGTGACGTCATGCACATTCTACCTATTGCAATTGACCTAACAAACTAAGTGAGATAGATGTATAAAAATAATGTTTCCAAAAGCAAATTTGAAGGTCTCACCACTTTAAGATCTTCATCATCCTCTGAAGTCATACTCTCACTTGGCGTTTGTTCAGAATTGGCAAGATCTGCAGGATTAACATTTGTTTTGGTCCAAGATGGAGCAGACTGGAGGGGAGATTAACATTTGTTAAAACAGTCTAACATTTCACTCAATTTTTATAACCAGCCTTTGAAAATGTAAGGGACAGTTTTGCAGTGCAAGAATTAAAATGCAGCCCACCTCATAAACTTGAATAATTAAATAAGCCGCATTTTTTCGCTGTTTTTAATACCTCCCTTTAAAACAAAACACCAATCTTTACCTCATCTATTGATCGCATATTTCAAGTATAGTGATCAAACTTCCACACCATGTGATTCAGTCCTGAACAGATACCTTAAACTCTAACACTGTGTTTCTACACTCAAAAGACACTATTACTGTGCTGAAATGCACCCCGTTTATCATACAACTGCGATGCAGTCAAGATAAAAACACATGATGTAAAGAATAAGCAACTTCTATTTTATCGTGATGTCAGGTTGCATTAGATTCATGGAGCATCCCTAAAACTTTATTCATCTCTTTGAATGAACAAAGCTTTGAACACAGCATCGACACAACTTAAATAAATTTAAATATAACATTCAAATGAAAATGTTTGGCAATTTTAACATCATCTGAATAGCTTAAGTAAATCAAAGCCCTACAAAGTGTTTCAAGTTATTCTAAAAGGATTTCATTGTATGACCAGGTAAAGTTATGCTGCTTTGTTTTCATGTCCTCATTACTGCAATTGAATCTACAAAGTCTAATGCATCAGAATTTAAAGAAACAACTTACAGATGACCCAGTCCGGTTGGTGTTTGCCCTGAGAAGTTCTTGCATGGAGAAAAGTGTGCGCTGTCGCATGAGGTCAGAGTCTATCTGTCTCATATCTCGAAATAATTCAAGCAGGAAGTGAGGTCGGCTCTCATTCTGGGAGATTAGTGACGCCACTTCTGTGTAGATGGTATCACGTAAAGTGTCGAAAAGTGTGTTACCATCAGCAGAAGTATCGGCTGATCTGTAAAACAAAAAAAACAAAAAAAAATTTAAGAAAGGCAGCATAATGTATTGCTGATTTAACCACCACCAAATCCAGTAACAACAGAAACAGGAATCAGCAAATTCAAGATTTTTAACTACCCGACAGCACCCCAAAATTTCTTCAGCAATAATTTTATACACATTGATCACTGTCACATGACAAAGGCAGCACCCACATAACTTTACAGGCATGATTATCTTTTTCCTGCATTTACACAAAATAGATACTTCTACTTACTTGGCCTGCGTCCGCTCCCCACTAAGTCTGGCATGCTGGTCTCGGATGGATTGTATACTAGAATAGCTAGAACCAGCATCGAAAGCAGCAGCATCAACATCAGCAAAGCCAGCACCACCTGTGTTTATTCTGTAATCTGTAGAAACATCCCGCTCCCATGCCACATGACTACTGCCCACTCCTTCACCTCGACCTTGTAGATTCTCCACTTTTGGTGTGGATATTCGTAAACCTGAATTTCATATGGCAGAACTTCGTTACAAGACCAAGAATTAATTATTGCCATCACACTAACACAATCACAACCAGACAATAAAGATAAAATACAATAACATTTATGTGCTTGAGTTTGAAATTTACCTCTGATTGATAATGGAATCATAACAAAAACAGACATCCTTCCAACTCCCTATTAGTCTAATGCAACCTTTTGAGATTCATAGAAGTACAAAGAGGAAATAAGCACATCCACAGCAATGAGCAAAAATGATTCTTAAAAATGTTTCTGATAAATTACCTGAGGTAGGGTCACTTTCTGACTTTTTAACACCAGAGCCCATTTTTCTGTGAAGGGAAATCACACATTAACATAAAACACCTTTCCTAGGCCTTGAGCACAGCATGGTTGGAATACTGCTAAATTTGCTCGTAACAGTTACTGAGATCATGATCCTCTGCTGATCTGTACTATACTCTTGGTATGCTGTCATTTCTCTTTTTCCCTACTTTATAATTTAAAAAACATATATCATAGTAATTCTGTTTTTTGTATTTTGTTTTAAAGAGGTAGTTCCACCACATTTCTCAATTCAAATATTCATCCACATGTAAATTTCTTCACAAAGTATGGGGTCCCATTGGCAATTAAGAGTGCATAAAGTTTCAGTCAAGTTGATTGGAAAAAAACATTTTGGAAACCGCAACAAATCAATGATCTGGGGTTCTTGAAGAGAAATAAAACAATGAGATACATGATTGATGAGGTTACTCTACACCATTTCTCACCTCTTTTTGTTCCTGTTACTGTCAAATGTATACGAGTTCAGCCTTGGTACTGGATTTTCATCCTCTATCTCATTTCCCTCCTGATGAAGCCTTGATGACAGAAGGGGAAAAGTACCACCTGCAGCCTGCTGCTGCTGTTGGCTGCTGGACCCAAACAGATTGCTGAATTGTCCATAGGAATTGACTGAGGGTGGTGGTGTGGACTGAAGGGTGTTGACAAACTGACTAAAGTCCCTAGACAGGGCAGAGACAGATGTGCCAGCCTGTGAGGTTTCGTGATGCTGTGTGCCCTGTGCGTTCAAGGTGGACTGACCCATAGGGTTGAAGACAAATCCTGTAGCTGAAGTCTGTTGTGGCAATGACAAGCTAGATCCAGTATTGACAGTGAGTCCTGTCCCTAAAGTACCTGAAGCCCCTCTGTCCCCTCCTAATGACAGATTACTATTTGAGAGGCCAAGTGCTCCATGCTGGACATTGCGGAGGCCAGGACTGTTTGTGGGAAAACCACCAAAATAGGTTGCAGGAGCTGTATTGTTCAGGTTGTTCTGATATTGAAAACAAAGAAGAGAAAAAGAGAAAAAGATATCAGAACTTTGGGACTTGAAAAATGAAATCAAAATATCACAATTGAAGTATTTAAGAAAGCCTGTGACGAAATCATAAAAAAAGTATGTGCTGAGCAAATGGAGTTTTATTATATATGAAAAAAAAATATGGTTATAACTTAGATCGCGCATGTCAAACATTGCCACAAAAAAGTTTCGCTACCTTCAATGTGCTGCAAAGCAAGAATCAAGAATCTGGCATATGTTTTGCAAAATAAGAAAGTCTGCTGAAATCTCTATCAGAAGAATTTGATAGAAGATTTGTGATCTTTCCAGCGTATAAAAACGATTTCACTTTGTTCGCAGTGTTTTCTTTTGATGCTGCAAAGGAAAACGAAAAAAATGGAAGGTGGAGCTCTTGGAGCAGCAATCAGATTCTTCACTCCCAGCAAAATTCAAAATTTAGTGAAGTGAGATGATCCAAGTTTTTTGCCTACCCTCCTTACCGATGGAATATCTGGAGGTCTACTACCAAAGTTCAAGCCATGTTTGGTTCTACTTATGTGTGTGAACAGTGAATCAAAAGGATGTGGCCTCTATGATAACATGTATTAACAATGTGGCCTTTTAGCACTTCTCAGTCATGCATGCGAGATTTCACTCAGCCCAAAATGTATTTCAAATGCAACTACTTAGCCATGGGTGATTGGCCATGATGAAATGATGAGGCATGTAAACTCATATGTAGACTACTAGAAAGTAGGTTAATGATACTGAACTGCCAGATATCATTTTCTGAAAGAAAACTATTATAAATTACTGTCAATTAAGTACTGACAGTTTTGAAAGAGTATATCGGCAGAATGCGCATGATGTCACAGAGTGTTTCTGTTTTTGGTCTTCCGCCACTAAAGATGGCTGATGGATCAGCTGGTTAGTGTAACTTCGAGACATGTCTAAATGGTTAAAATGCCTGTTAGTTACATTGGAGTTGATTGCTATGACAGGGGTGGAAAGGACGGATCCATGTTGGTCGGATTCCCTACCATCCGTGTACACAAGGGAAAGGAAGTGAAAGAATTGACCGAACGTCTCCCACTGAACATGTACACACATGCCATTGTTTACTGTAGTGACCTACTGTTAGCTCACTGCCAGTTGGATCGTGGCCCCTCCAGTGCAAATCAGCAAACGAATTAAAATCAATGCGACAATTGCCATGGTGGTAGGCAGGTTCCGACACTAAAGATGGCGGATATGCGCATCCTACATATATCAAGCGATTACATCACTGAACAAGCTTTTTAAAAAGTTCAAGTGTATTGTAGGCCTAACGGCAAATTCAAAACACACAGAAGAATCATGCAAAAAAAAAAAAAATGCAGGGATTCAGTCATATGTATAAATGTAATTCTTTATCTGTCACTTTTCTACATGGCGAAAACTGAGGAAAATTTAGCAGTGCATTTCGCACTACCACATTATGCTATTTTTGAGATAATATGACAAGCACACTTTACCTGTGTAAAAGGACTAGGCATAGGCTGGTGGTTGAGAGTGTGTGAGTGAATGCCCACAGCTGTGGTAGCTTGCAGGTTGAAATTACTGCTATTCAGAGTAGGGTTGGACATAGCTGGCCTCATGAGGTGGGAGGAGCCCAGCCCCATCCCAGTTGCCCCTTGAAAGCTGTGCTCATGTTGACACTCTTGGACCTGGATGATGAGTCATGCACTGAATTATATGCCTAGATCTAGTTTCCATGAACACAGCATCTTATACCAGCGATGAGAATTTTATCAACTGCGCATATAAAGTGCTGAGAATGATGACAGACTCAAGAGTAATGCAATGTCATTCAGAAGAGACTACCATAAAGGAAGTATTGTAATTTAACTGATACCAGCATTATTCGAAACAAAAAAAAAAGTAGCCATAAAACTTTCTTTTCCTTTTCAGTAATGTTTTTTTCATTTCAAAACAATTTGTGAAGCTCTTACTGCTCAAGAATATTAACAATCCGACTCTTTACTTTTCAGAATGTGTTTCTTTGTTGGCAATACAAAGATGTTTAGTCAACTGCAAATGATTATGCAATGACATTTCTCGGAAGAAAAAAAACAATAACATGGTGATCTTCCTATACCTTAATGTTAACCCTCACCCTGCGAGGGGCGGCAATTGTCGGTATTGACTCGCAAGTGCTCACGCCGCACGGGCGGTAAAAGTCGGCAAGGTCAAGCTGACCGCGCCACGTGCAAGCCGTATTTTCACGCATCAGGTCACTGACCTTTTTGAGACGTAACCACCGTGTTATTGTTCACTGTCACCTGTCGGCTTCATCGTCATCGATGTTAGCTGCTACAGTGGATGTCACGACAAAATCTCCTCCACCCAATCCTGTCCTTAGCTTTCCTGGTTAGTTCACTTATTTCCAGCTGGCTGACTTTCTTGATGTTATCGTGATATGTAATGGGTGGTCTTCCTTGTTTTCTCTTTGTTTCTGTCTTTCCTTGAAGGATTGATATCATAAGGGCCGTGCTTTTGTTTCGGGCCGCGTGGCCGATGTATGCAAGTCTTCTTGTATCTCTTCTAAATCAAACGCATTGTGACATGGACATGTTAACCAGTGAACCACTGGTCAGAATCACAAAGACTAAGCTTTCAAAGGCTCTCCCCACACTTTCAAAAGATGTAACATCAACATGCGAACTGTTGCTCAACAAATTTGCAATATTATCTCATTTTCTCACAAGCTGACCACCATCTGGAGTTGTCTGTATCTAAGAACCAATCAGAAACAAGCTCTGAAATAATCTTTGCCCCCAGATGCCCCCATTGGTTTATCAGTACAGTAGCCTCCGTCTAAGAACCCGGTCAACGGGAGACAGAAAAAGCGAGTTCTTAGGCGGACCGGGCACTTAGGCGGATACAATAATTATGGGGTCCATTGATACCTGCAATACCTGTGTGATAACCACAGTCAGCCCTCAGTACATGTACATGTGCCATGCAAACCAAGCACGTGGTCAATTACGCATAAAATTCTGCCCCTGGAGTCAGACAACAATAGATGTTAGGTAATGACTATGCTAATTTAGTCTAGGAGTGGCCTGCTTGCACACGAAAGACCTAACTGGGCTCCATCCTTTGTATGGTTCCCCTCCCCCTACCTTCCCTCCACCTGTTCCCTTTCACTGTACTGTGTGGCTTTGTTGTATTCCGTCTACTTGAAAGAGAATTTTGTGTTTAATGTCGACATTTTACGTAAAAGTGTGCTTGTGTCACGGTCAAATGCCGGGTTCTTAAGGCGGATTTTTCGTTTCAGAGCGGGTTCTTACGCATGTAAATTACAGTGAAAAAATTCGGTTTCGTGGCAACATCGGGTTCTAAGGCGGCGAGTTCTTAGATGGAGACTACTGTATGTGTCAATCAGGATGAAACCATTTGTGTAGGGCTTGGGAGGGCGTGGCTAGTTATCATGCTTCGTTCTCACAAAAACTACAGCTGTCAGTTTGGAATCATAAATCAGATCATTGGTTAGAGACTGACAGACTAAGGTTTTGCTGGTTAATTCATTATTAAGCCTGATAAGGCACAGCGGCAAATGTTTTCATACCGATCAATAAAAACCGAACCACATGGACAGCGTATATGTGGCCATCGTCTAGCGGCACGGTTCAGTGACCACAGATGATTCTCCGTGAGTAAGGTCACTGACCGGGCAGCGGGCTTTACGGGTAGCACACAGGGTGAGCGTTAATGTTGAGAGAGAAAGAGAGAGAGAGAGACAGAGACAGAGAGAGAGAGAGAGAAAGAGAGACAGAGAGAGAGAGAGAGAAGGAGAGACAGAGGGGGCGAGAGAGAAAGAGAGAGAGAGAGAGAGAGAGGGGGAGAGAGGGAGAGTGCGAGAGACAGAGAGAGACTGATATGTATAAGACAAATTACTTGATGAAAAGGAAATGAGAACAAAAAATAAAAAAGCCCATTTTGCTGTTTGTCCTAAATTAATGAGGGTTCTCAGAATAGACATTTGAAAGAGTGAAAACGCAAGTTTTGTCTGACTGACCTGTAACTGTAAGGCTTGCATCTGCTGTTGGAGATGCTGCATGTCACCCTGCTGACGTGTCAAAGACTGTACTAATTGACCAAAACTCAGCATCATCGACTGGTTTTGCAGCTGAAGCATTTGTTCTTGCATAGGAGAAATCAAACTGCTGCCTTGAGGGGCATTTTCTGTGGTAAGAAATTCAAATATAGCTACTGTAAAAATGGCTCGTGCTGTTGCTGCAGATGCATCTAGTTTGGTACATAATTCTGGGTTATGAAACAAAACTTTCATCTGAACTGACAATTACTGGAGACGGCTAATTATGCCATGTGTATTCAAAAACCACCTTGAAGGAAAAAATTATTTCATTTTAATGCTTTATGTGGTACAACATGATCTCGCAGCAATTCTTTGTAACTGAAAAGAACCAGTTCTTACTGATTTCAAACCAGACAAGGATTATACCAGCAAACAAACTCAGGGTTGCCACATAACTCTGAAAATTTTTTTCCCTGACTTTTCCAGGTGTCCATGGAGATTTTCCATGACTCAAAAATCGATTTCGCGGCAATTTCTAGACATTTTTCTGAAGCGAAAGGAGGCCTCATTATAACACAAATTAAAGAAAAAAACAGATCAATAAACAAAAAATTTTAAAAATTGAAGCAAAAGACTTACCAATTATATACATATATACACTATACACAGTTCATTAAAGGGGCTTAAATCTGGGGAAGCTCTGCCTCCTTAGAGGCCAGAGCTTTTTCCAGATCAGGCAGCTGTTTTTCTTTCAAAATTGCTTGCTGCTTCTTGTCCTCCAGCATTTCCCGTTTTTTTTTGTGGAACGCACCACTCTGATGACTTTTGACAGCAGACACCCCCATACTGCTTAGGAAAACGTCTTTCCTGCATATTTTGCAATAAGCCTTCTGGTTGTCTGTGGGGTGTGCCATAATCCACTTTCCGTAGGACTCGTGTTTTAGCCACAAGTCGTTGAAGTACGTTTTGTTTGGCATGATGAAGAATCGCACAAAACTGGTGATCTAAAGTCGTAGTGAATTATACTTAGCTTACAAAAAACCACTGTCGTGAACACAACTGTCTTCGTTCGAATCTAGCAAAAGTGTGAGAAGAACGCTATGGCGCGCGGTCAACACAAAGAGAGAGAAGAAAACAAAACGGAAATAGGAATTAATTATTTTTTATTTTACGACATTACGGTGTCGTGTTAATTTTTCAAACCGGAAAATTTTACCGCGCGACTTCCGACTTTTTTTTTCTCAGCCGGCGATTTTCCATGATTTTTCCCTGACTTTTTGTCAGTTTTGCTGTTTCCAGGTATTCTCCCGACCTGGAAACCAAAATCGTTTTTTTCCATGATTTTTCCAGATTTTCCAGGTGTGTGGCAACCCTGAAACTGCATACCTTGACTGAGTGATACACTCAACTGACGGCCTTCATTCTCTGACTTTCTCAGCAGAGCCTCCACAAGGGTGCCGAGGCTGGTTAGTCGGTCTTCTATCATGTGGAACCACTCACTGTTTTGCTCCTTCAAGTCCTCATCTTGAATGAGCTGCTGGGCAGATCTGAAGTTCTGTGACAAAATTAATCCCCTATCAATAGAATGCAGCTGCCAAGTAGGTCAGGTCTAAACTACATGTTTAAATTAACGTTCCCTGATGCAATTTGCCCAAAGTAATGCATCCAACACAGTGATGAATTAAATCATATGGCCACCCATATTTCCTCCATGTTATCCGTTTGTTCTGTCTCCCTATCAGAACTCCCACTCCCAAAGCCTGGCCTAAGTGAAATCAGTGGCGATATATGCATTTTAATGGTATCTGATGGAAATTGATCAGGGATGAGAAATAAGAATGCGAAGATGGTCAAATAATAATGAAAGAAAAAAGTGCCACATTACAACTATACTGGTTCACGATCATACTGCAGCATCGGTCCATTTGATGAAAACATGGTTATGAGCTCATCTAAATTTTAAGGATCAGCAATGCCACCCGAGTAAAATTTGTGAAATTTTATGCTCGTGTGCAATGCACATTCCCCCCCTCCCCCCAACACACACACACACACACCAAACTGGCCTTGCAGTTGAGGTACAGAATTTCTCACATTATACATGAATATTTACGGCAATTAATAAAAACTAACTTTTCAAAGGAGCATGGCAAAGGCATTTAAAATGGGGAGATTTGAGAGATCTGCATTAATCTTACCTCCTGCCTCAGCTTGGAGTCTCTCTGGCTACGGGAACTTCTATTCTGCTTTCTGGAGGCTTTCTTCACGTCTGTGAATTTGAAATTGACACAAAAAATTACTACTAGCTGAACTATTTGATTATACACAATTAAAGTGCCCACATGTCTTTATAGTTCTTATCTGATATAATCACATAGTGAATGTAGACATGTATCAAATCACAGACACTGGATAATGCAATACTACTTCCTCCATCCTACCCCACAAAAATCCCTCACACACAAAGCATGATAATGTTAGCTACACTTTACATCACCATAATTTAAACTACATTATTAATGTAAAGGGCTGCAAAGTACGCCATACAGTCATTCTACGCCTCCCATCCCCAGAAAGTTACATTTTATATTGTTTACATGCAACTATCTCTTTTAAACATGATCATCACAATCTGCTCGGCTAATGCAGTATGGATAAATCTTCAAAATTAATGCCTCTTTAAAGTTCAGAGATGGCACTTTAATAGACATATTTCTACATATTTAAACAATTCTGCAGCCTGACATTTTCCTCTGGGTGCAAGCAACTAAATTTAGGAGACCATAACTTACTTTTATCAGTGAAAGCTGGTTGGGGGTAAGTTTGTCTACCACGAGAGGTTTTAGGCCGTGCACCAAGCCCCATACCAGTGCCTTTCCTCAAATTCTTTCGTTGTCTTGCATCAGCTTCAATGGTGTATGTTCCATTGTCACTGTCGTTTTCTTCTTCCTCTTCCTCTACCTGGACTATGCCATCACTTGGGTAACCTGTCCGTCACAAAAGAAATCTAACCTATCAAAACTTGGCATACTTAAATATTCATTTAACTTATTAAAGATCTTGCTTGTGGATATTATTGGTGTAAGCTCAAAGGAGAAACAGAGAGGGATCTTATCCCCTGATAAAATAAAATAAATAATGATGATCATGTGAGTGATGATTCATCATTAAAAACAACTTCAGTAACAAAATCATTTTCTTTTAAAAATTTTCATCTGATTCATCTTGCAGAGTTGTTCACAAATGTAAGATGAACTTTGTGGAAATACTAAAACCATTTCATCACACATTATGTTATTTAACCCATACCATCATCTTCATCATTATCCTCCTCTCTGTTGCTACGATCATTTCTCTCCTGGCCATCCTCATCTTCTGTGATGTTCTCCAGGTTGTCAACAGTGGAACCACCCCAGGTTGCCATAGTGGCATCAACACTGGCAGGTATCCTAAATGACAATGATCAATCACTGATTAATCAAAAGGCTGATGACATAACTAATATAATTCTAAGCTGGATATAGCACATATGTAGTACTGAATGATATACTGATGAGCACACCTGGAAAAATTTACATGCAGCAGAACACATATTTTAGGGGATGGATGGCAGAATGAGCTAAAATCCAAATTTTCTTAGCGTACATTTTCTTTGTTATGTTCAGACAGTTCATTGCAAGGGGTTACAATAAATTATCTTTTTCTCTGTGGTTTTATCCTCTGCACTGATAATCAATAAAACGGTAACATCTAAAAAAAAATAATTCTACAAATGCCTGTCACTTGTGGATCTGAAAACAGATACCAGTCATATATTTCATGAATTTTACAATGGATGTGATATGTATAATTATGTAAAAATTCAGGCAACTGAAATTGCTGATAAAATGATAACATATTTGAGTCAAAAAAAGAACAACCTAACTCTAGCATAGTTCTGATAAAAATACCCAAATGTAACATCAGCAAAAAATCAACAAAAATTTGGAGGATTCACAACTCACCGCACTAGTTTTAGCATGTTCAGTCAACTAGACAATTTCCAGCCATCTTCCACCATATGTTATTAGATTTTGAACTTCTACCAAGCCACGCCTTTTCTTAGCTTTGTGCCTGCCATTTTTCATCATCTTTACCACCTAATTTACAGATGTAAACTCCATGTGACAACATTTTGTTTGCAGGTGATAACTATACACCAGATGGTTATGTTTGCTCAGAGTAAATTCTGGTCAACAAGACCAAGATAACGGAACAATATGAACCAAAATGGCTTCGAATTTAGAAGAAAACGTGGTGATTCATGATGAAATTTCCAATCAATACAACAAATAAGTGCATATTATATATCATGATACCATTTTACAGTACTTTGCACAATGACTGATGGAAACTGTGCAATTGAATATAATTTAGCTGGCTGACACACTGGTATTGACTTAGAATGTAACAAAACTGTTTATAGATTTATTTCATTTTTCAAAACTTTTCTACCATCCCTCCTCGAACAGAGTACAACCAGCGACATAATTAAATTTGTATATGTCATAATTTGCCTTACCCAAAAGTATCTGTATTGAGTGAGACTGTGTCGCTCTGGTTGTCTTGATTTCGTGAGTACTGACGTTTGTTTCTGTCTTTCTTCATAATGGCCTCTAATTCTTTCTTCTTGGATCGCAGCTCTTCTCTCAATATACGCTGCCTTCTCATCTTGCTGTACAGTTCATCATTGGATGCAACTGTTGAAAGAGTGTGTTGGTCAGATTAGTATACACAACAGAACATATCTTACATAAACATTTTGGACAGCCTGAACTAGCGAAGAGGATGTTTTTCCTACTCAACTTTCTGTTCAGGAAAGGATTCCTGATCAGAAATATTGTCATAGATGTGTCCAAGTGAAATATCAGTTGTAGGTAAATTTTGTTACAAAAAAAAATCACTGTCAAACCAAAGATACTAGATAATATAATATGGGACAGTCCTTTCTTCATGCCATTAAAACAAAAAGAGGGCATGCACATGTCACAGTGCCCCGACCACTCTCTGGGTATAGAGCCAGCCCTTCGTGCACTTTATTTGTATGAGGGATTAGATATGACACTGATCTATTTTGCTTCCAGGGGCAATTTCAACATCAAGTTGTTAAAAAAAAATATGCAATATCTAATTTACAATTGGCATTGCACATAAAAAGGGGTGAGTGAGGGAAAAAGAAAGAAAGAGAGGGTGCTTTTTCATCCATTTCTGTCTCACCTTATTCTGAAAATATACTATCTCTGATAAGATGGTAAGCTAAAAAAAAAACAATCTGTTACACCAATACCACATTTAGCAGATAAAAAAAAGTTTCCTAAAGTGACCTAAGTAAGTTATAATCACAATGTAAACGACTTCTATCAAGGTCTAGGGTGATGGCTGAACTAGTATTTACTCTATTATGCTTTGTAAAACATATCATTACTTAAACTCCCTTGCACCGACCACTATGTGGCATGAACGAAGCTGGTGTATGCAAAATGTGCCATCTATGTCATATCTTATCAGATCTAGATGTCTAGTAGCGGTAGTACAACTGCCCTTCACACAGTTATCAAATTTATTATATGGATCCATATTTATAATAAGGGTCAACCACGGGAGAAACTTCCTACATTGTCTTATACAGAAAATAAAAATTGATCATATCTATCTCTTTTTGGAGAAAAATAACCTGCACCTCATGCAATCTGCCCTTCCTAACATAAGCAAAACACTTTAAACTTCAATCTGTGAGACTCATGACAGAACTGATTACAGATCATTTAAGGTTCCATATTTGCAATCAAAATGCTTGTTATTGTTGACAGCAAAGCTTAATCCTTCTTACATGTGACCACAGTGGCATTAGGTGCTTGTTCTGAACCAGATTTGCCAAGGTCTGTGTTTTCTTCTCCTCTCTCCTGCAGCTCTGATCCTTGTGCCCCTGGAGCCTGAAATTTAATATGATGATTTCCATAAACATCTAAAAATCTTACGATAAACAACTAAAATTAACAAGACTGCAGAAAATAAGTCTCATAAAGACGAGAAGAAATTTTGCCACCTTGACATTTCACTCACAATGTTTGGTGGAATAGCTGGGAGTCATCCTTCTACATTTGCAAATTATTCTTTATCTCTGCCACCAGTGCTCTCATTTTGCCTTGCAAAGCTCTCACAGCTTTATATCTGGTGTGGCTGCCTTGTAAAGTAATGGTTACAAGCTATTACAAAGTGAATAATTAGGTTACAATTGCTCGTGACAAACGATATTCTTACTCTTCCAATTTGGTTGTGAATTTGTTTAAGCTGGCTTTGTATCTCCAACAACATTGCTCTCTCTTTCCTCAGTCTCTCAAGCTCTTCTCTAGGGTTTTCCAGTCCATCCATTTCATCCTCCCTGTACCAAACAAATTAATATACTTTCAAATATTGTTTGATCCACAATTCACATCAATGTAACTCCTGTATCACGCATGATGTCTAAGTCACTTAACTTTACTGTAGCAAAGTCATACTTCCAGTGAATTACATATATTTTCAACATTCAAATTAATCTACTTTTACATGCCTGTGTAGACCTGGACACAATAGTCTTCAACATTCAGCAATGCGTAAAGAAGTTTGAATGATTGAACAATCCCCAAGTATTAACAACCACAACAATATCTGTGCATGAATTCCTCAAGGTGAGAACACATGCATCACTTCAACATGCATCACTTCAAATTCTACAAAACATGCATTATTACAAAATAACTGTCGTCGATACAAACCTCTGAGGAATGCGGATTGAATCAGAAGGTATTTCTCCCTCACTGACTGACACATTTGGCTCATCTGTCTGTGTGGCCTGTGACACAGCTTCTCCTTCAACACTTGCTGCCACATCACCAAGACCTTCTGGCAATGCCCTTGCTGCATCAGGTGACTGCTGAACAAAGGCAACCAAGTCCTGCAGCTGCCTCAGTTTCTCTTTGGCTGCTTTTAATTTTCTAAGAAAAGAGAAAACTCTTGAGAAAGTCCGGGGGAAGAAACTTAAGTACGCACAAAGCAACATTGTATCATAAGTAATAGATAACCAATAATTGCTGCTTGTTTAAGCTGGCTTTGTATCTCCACCAATGTTGCTCTCATTCCTCGGTTTTTTGTTTTTCTAAAGGAGTATTTTCACCTCATGCACACATCAAGAATGTTTAAAAAGCTGATTTAACCACAAAGTGCAATTCAAAGACACTTGCCTGCCTGGCACATTCTACTTTATCAAGCAGTCTTTTTCCATTATGTACAAATGGAAAGTTAAAGTAAAATCTTGTAGCCTATCTGATTGAGACTCTTATACCCTCCTTACAAACAAAAAAACTTTTCATCTTCATTTACAGCGAAGGAATTCTTTAGATCATTGTGTGCTGCAAGTCAATTTTACTGTGACGAATTAGCATGCACACTGAACTGCTCACTTAGCACAAACTGCTGCCTTGTTTGATTGCAGGACTGGTGGAACAATGTAAGAACAGGCAACTTACTTGACTTTTTCTTGTATTTCTGGGTCATCATCCCAAGGCCCAAGATGTGACCACTGGGACTCAGACTGTGACACTGATGCATTATCTTCATCTGAATGTTCATCTGCTTGATCAGTACCTATAAGGAGAGCGAAATGTCACAATTCAACTTCTGGCAATGCTCTTATTTAATTAAAATTCTATTCAATTTATATTCATTTTCCAAATATGTGAGTGTGCATGGGAAAACCCGGCATAAGTCGGCAGAGCTGATTTTGAGAAAAACGGCTTTGAAGTGAAAATATGGGTCCGACACAAACTTCCAACTTGGCTGTTGTTTAGGGGACCGTGGCATGTTACAGGGTAAACTGTAGACGAGCAGTGAACACTACTCACTATGATCTCTATAACGGCTTTGTAATTAGAGTACGGTCTCCTAACAAGATCAAAAAACTTCCGACTTGGCTGTTGCTAGGGGACCGTGGCATGTTACAGGGTAAACTATAGATGAGCAGTGAACACTGCTCACTATGATCTCTATAACTGCTTAGTCATTAGTCTACGGTCTCCTAACAGCAATCACTCCAATATTACTTGGTCAACTAACTATTGCCACTTATAGGATTAAATACCGTTTTCTCAAAATTTTGTTTTAGGGGGGTCACTGACTTCAATTTATAATGTCTTGTCTTTTATTATATTTACAGAACTCAAAATGTCATGTTGCCGACTTATGCCGGGTTTTCCCATGCACACACACATATATATGCAACCATCATCAAAATGTTCAGAATCCCTGCTTAAGACTGCATTAAAATTTGCAATATGTGTAAAGGCAGTCTCATTCTGGTTGAAAGTCATGAAGATTTATGTTGTTTTATTTATGTACCTGCCAAGTTCAACAACTGTGCCATACTGTGCAATGATGATGATCCTGCACCACCACCTTCAGCTCCTTGTTGACGCTGTTGCTGCTGTGGCTGTCTTGGTTGTTGTTGCTGCTGTTGAAGGCGTAACAGTTCCTGCAGATGCTGCTGTTGGGTGAGCTGTTTCTGCTGTTGTTGCTGTAATGATGATCGGCTACCTCTGGCATCTGCGTTCACCTGTCTGCTTCTGAAAAATGCAAATGTTTAAATTAATAACTTAAATCTCTCATTTTAGAATTATAACGGTGCTTGTAAAGGAAGATAATTTCTGTAGTGAACATATTTTGTACCTCTTTTCACCTGCATCTCTGCCTGAATAATTAACATTTATCTTAAAAATGCAAAAAAATGAAACAAAGATGAGTCATTCTCCTAACACACATCAAAACAAAACAGACAGACAGTAAAATCAAACTTTGCAAAACATTTTCTTCCATACAGTAAACCAGAGTAATTTTAGGAACATGAAGAAAAGCATGGATAATAGTAAATGTAGACCATTATTACTACAAAGCTTCCGTGCTTAAAAAATAAGATTCACAGTGATGTAGTCTAGCACCTTTAATGTAAACAAACCATGGACAATAATACTGTTTCCAGGCTAATTCACTTAGACATAATTGTGTCCCTGTCCACAACCTACAAGGTGGCTCTATCACCACTGTCACTAAATCCACGCAGCGAGGACTGATCATCACCATCTGCAACAGCTTCTCTTTCATCTTTCTGACCTTGGTTCTGATAATACTGGACCAGACCTCTCAGCTGGTCTAGCTGTCCCCTGACTTCTCTTAATCGACTGGAATAAAGAAAAAAATGCAAGGCACACTAATGTGGAATGAAAGAAAAAAATGCAAGGCACACTAATGAGACGTTCACCTTGAGGGCTCAGCAGTCTTGGAAAGGCATGAGACAAATGCGTTTGTATGGATTTTTTTTTACTTTCAACAAGCTGGTTTAAGAGAAGTGCAGCTACTTCTCCTGCCTCATGGTTTAGTTCAACTTCAAAGGCAATATTATCATTGGTCATACTCATCAACCCTTTCATGTTTAACCTAGCCTTAATATGCAGCCCCTCGATTCGTTCAACCCAGCTGAATCAGGCTTTGTCTATGACGCCCGCCGTGCGTTCAACCCAGCCAGCCATGTGTCTCCCAGTTTTGTATACAATTTTGAAAGGAAGAACAGTGCATGAATAGCTACAAGTCGTTAATGACATCACCAGGTAATCTTCAGAAGCCCACTGACCCAGTTTCAACCATAAAGCGTGAGTTAAGCCTACAAATAATGTACTGTTTTCCACATGGTCATTCCACAGGCCTGTTCCTCCCCACAAGCCTACATCATGTATTGGTCAGCATAGGCTTGCAGTACATAGTACATGCATGTACTGCTGTGGTGCCTTTGTGTGGGTAGTGTTGTAAGCGTGGATAACAAATGGGATGGGATACAATAATGTGTAATACTTGCACTCTATTTCTTAACTCTTTAAAATTATTTTTATGTTTGGACGGACTTTTCATCTACTGTATTTACAGACAACGCAGTATGCCTTGGTCCGTCATTTTGGGCTGGACCTAGTGATGCAGAATGCGTTGCTCCGATCTTATAGAGTTAAATCTCTTACATAAAATCATACCCTGGTTCTTACCTCAATTTCTCCTGCATATCCTCTAC